>LSSL01001119.1:6086-20590 GCA_001953115.1 Smittium mucronatum
ATATAATATAATATAATATAATATAATATAATATAATATAATATAATATAATATAATATAATATAATATAATATAATATAATATAATATAATATAATATAATATAATATAATATAATATAATATAATATAATATAATATAATATAATATAATTAAATTTATATTTTCTGCTCAAATTTTCGTGATTTTTTGTATATATTAATACAAATAAAAATATAAGTAATGGGATATATATAATTATAAAAATTGTGATAATTCAAATTTTATTTTACCCATTTATTTCAGATCGGGTTTTAAAATCTGTTTTACCTTAAATAATTTAAAAAATATGTATGAATATTAAAGGATAAAAAAATTATTATATAGAATCATAATTTTATTTATATAAAATAGACTTTTTTAATAAATCTTTTAATTTCAAAAATAAGGGTACATTTATTTACCATTTTACGAGATTAAATTTTTGAAAAAATTACATTATAACATATCTAACGTTTTTTACAATTTCAAAATTAAAATTTAGTAATTTTAAAAACTCAATTCTAAACTTATCTAATCTAAAATTTCTTTTTTTATAATATATTTGATCTTATTAATATAAATTTTAAATCTATTGACTCCTTATAATAAATTTTATTTTTTAAATTATTTAGTAAATATGAATAATAGATACAGTAACTTTATCTATAAATGATTTTTAATTATTTCACACCTTCAAAAAATGAACCATCTCTTATAGAGCCTTTATATATAATTTATTTTCTCTAAATATATTCTATTGGAATTAAAATTTCTAAAAGAGATACTTTATCTGAATTTTTTTTTCCTCTTTATAACTTGTATCTCTGGTTGTGGTATTTTAAATTTGAGGAATAAAATGACCAAATTGAAAGATTATACAAAAAGTCGATTCAAAATTTTCATAAAAAAATATTAAAATCAATTTAGATAACACTTCCAGCCCTAAAATATATATATAGATAAATAAGTTATATTTTAAAAAAATTATTAAAATGGAATGTTAAGCCTTTGCCAAAATTTTATTAGCTTTTAACGTTTAATTGGTTTATTTTTTGGTAAAATTCTCTGAATTATACGGTGAAATAATAACCTTAGATTAAATCTGAACAAATAACAATGTATAATATTAGTACTTACCTTTGTTTATAAGTGACTTTTAGCAACAAAAGATCAAAATAGTTTATTCTTTTAATTAATTTCTATGCATCTAAAATATTCCCTAAATAATGAATATAATTTAATTAATATGATAATCTTTATTAATTGCCTATTTAATCATTTGCTTATATTAAATTTCTCTTAAAAAATATTCAAAAATTATTCAACATAAATATGTGTAATTATATCACTTTAAAATTTTTAACCTAAACTAAAATAGAATTTTTTATCATTAAAATACATCAATACATTTTCTTGTCCCCTATATTTGTTTTTTTTAAAATAAAGGTACTATTTTTTTTTCGTAAAAATAATTGATGCAATGTTTAAATTTAAATACTACTCAACATCTCTCAGTATTTTATAAGGTTTAATGGAGGTTCTAATAATTCTATAACAAAAAATTTAATTTGGGTTTATGAAACATCTAATAATTATTGAAAATTATCGTTAAAAATATTATGTTTTTTTCTAATTCGGTTTAACACTGGTTCTTATCATTTCAGTATTTTATGTATTTTTCAGTTTTTATAGCGAAAAATAGTGGGATATCTATTATTAACATCTTATTAAAAACATGTGATAATCCAAAAATCTTTTTTATACAATTGTATTCTCATTATATTAAATTATTAAATATTATTTTTATTCGAAAATTAAAATCTAATCTCAAATAAACAGTATCCACTGGAAATAAATTTGATCTATGCTTTTATATTCAAACTAAGACCGAATATTATGTATTTCATTGAGAAAAAAGGATGCAAAATCACTGTGATAAACTACTGAGTACATTTGGACAGTATAATTTTATAATCAAGGCGTTGGATTATTAGATATTTAGCTTCGTTGTTTTTTTCATAAAAATAAAAAAAAGTTTTAATACATTTTTAATGGACTTTCTTATCTAAAAGAGAAGTCTCTTCTGTGTAGATATTAGATATTATTCATTTGCTAAAATAATAATTAAAACCCGTCAAATCTATGTTTCCATAAACTTTAAGAAATTTTTTTGTTTAAAATACGTGATTTTTTTATTTAAATGAATATGATATTTCGAATATAGAAGTATTTATGGTACCAAAATGAATTTTCTTATCTTTAAATATTGATAAAATAAATTTTTGGTGCGAAAGAAAGTATTTTTAAATATTAGTAAAAATCTGAAAGTCAATATAGTTATAAATCTTACTTAAAAATTTCAAAGAGCCTTAAATATCAGTCAAAGATATAATATCTTTCCATTATATTAAAAAATATCTTTCATGTCCTCGAATATTTTCACTTTTAAAATATTATTTTAAATATTTTTGATTATATGCTACAAAATAAAAAAAAAAATTGGCTGAGAAATTTCATAATTAATTGCGGAAAATATAGAAAAACCATCGGTTGCAGTCATATATTTAGCAATTCAGATCTCAGACCAGATTCACAATTTTTTTACATTTATAAGTGATTTTTTATTGAATCAATTTTTAAATAAGTTACCTAGAGTAAAATTTTCTTCCATTGTTAATTTTAACAAAAAAAACAAAGGCATATTCTAGCTTATGCATTTTTGTGTACAGTATATCATTAAAATTTGATAGTATCTTCTAGTTTTCTCAATTAATATCATGATAGAAAAAAAACATATCCAATAAAATTCTGGTTTCATGAATCTTTTTCCTGTTGAGAACCCATCTACATTTAAAATTTAGATGAAATCTTTACAAATTTACCCAAAAAAATATCGACTAAGTTTTTTGAAAAAAAAAAAATCTTATTGAGAAAAAACTAACCAAAATACATTTTTTATAAGAGAAGTATCATTTTGTGGAGTTACTATAAAATTAAGTACCTTGCATATATAGCATTTCAGATAATTTATAGTATTATTTTTTCATTGGGAAAAAGAATAAGGTCGGCTTAATGGCCATTATCTACAATTTTATCCTGTGTTTACAATCATTATTTTTTAGAAGAGCACAAATTATGACAAATAGAATTTTTTAAACTTTATTACCAGTTTTTTCTAATTATTTTTTATTATATTTTTAATTTTATCTGAAAAATAAACTCACCTTATCATACTGGACATATATTTTTTTTATTTAATCTTTATATCTCAGCTAAGAGTCCGTAACTAAAAAAAAATTGCAATATTATTTCATTTGATTTTTAATTGTAATTTTGAAAATAATTAACCTCTATAGATTTTTAATAAAAAATATTTCAATTATTTGAAAATTTAAGCAGAGATTCTTACCATAACTTGAATAATTTCACCTCCATAAATTATATACTCTAATTTCAACAATTTTTGATTCTTGAAACTGTTTTTTCAAAAATATATAAATAATAGTAAATTTTAAATAAATTTTTAATAAATATAATGGCCCAATATAATCTCTTTGAAATTTTTTAATTCATATATCAAAGGACCAATTAGAGACATTTCATTTGTTTGAGGTGTTCATTAATAAAAAGATCTTTTTTAAATAAATACCCACTAAATTTATTAACCACCTTCTCCCCAAAACCCCCTCTTTATACACTTATAAGATAATTGTGAATAGATAAATAAATCATTTTAGTTTAATTTTTGTAAGATATTCTCAGTAAATTTTTAAGTTACTAAATTTATATTATTAGAGAAATTCTTAATTTATTGAACTATTTTAAAAATAAAGTAATATATATATAATTATAAACATTCAAAATGGTTGATATTTGACATAGTATTTTTTTTAAATATCTTAAAAACATTAAAATATAAAATTCATATCAAGAAAATCAAAAAAAATATTTATCATTTATATAATTATATTTCCTAAGATAAATTATTTTAACAAACCGCCACTTAATAAGTTTTTTAGTATTCATATAAATTTTGGAAATAAAATATAGGATTTTTTAAAAAAAGTTATAAATTGGTTAAATTAAATCCTTCTAATTTTTATATTTCATTTTATCGATAGAAATTGTTTTAATGATATTAATATTTTATGTAAGAGTATAAAATCAGACTTAATTTCCGTTATTATGTTTTGAGAGGAAAATAATAATCTTTTTATTGTAAAATATTTATTAAACAGAACTTACCATATACGTAAATAGAAAATAGTTTCACAATTCGCATTTAAATCTAGTATGAAAGATATTAATTAATTTTATATAAGTATCTTAATTGAAAATTTCAATTTATTTTAAACTATTATTACAATTTTAAATTTTTTTCAAGGGTTTTTAGGATAATCAGCTATAAATTATTATATTTATCTTGCTGCCTATTCCTTCCCACCATCCTATCTTGCTCAATAAAGGATTTAATTTATTATAATTTTGTTGAGCTATTATTTAGACTTAATTTTTTTTAGCCGGGAATTTATAATTTTATCCCTCACGTGAAATATCAACAGGAAAAAGGATGAAAAAATGGAAAAAAAAAAGTTTTTATAAAGTTAAAGGTGGCAATATTTTCAACCTCTTCGCTTTTTTTATCTATAGGATCAAAATTTTGTGAATTGTATAAGCAGTATAAATATTAAATAATAAACCCTTCTTTTTATATTTCAACATAAAAAAGTCTCTTAATGGGAAAAGATAATGAAAAATATTGTGAAAATTAATATGGAAAATGTATCTTTATCTCAATTGGACCAATTTAACTCGCAAGATGTTATTGCAGGCTTTTGATGTGACACATAACCACCTATTATTGAAAAAAATGGATAATTTTTTTTATGAGATTGATTTTGAAGTCTTCTTAAAAAAATATAAAAAAAGCATTAAACCTCATAAAATTAATCCTTGAAAATTAAGTCTAATTTTTTTAAATTTTTTCTCGACACTTTAGCAGATTAAAAAAAAAATTATAATTTACAATTTAATTCAAAAATGATGCCTAAATTTTATCTAAAATTTCAAAAAAAATATTAAATTATTTATTTTTTGCGGTATGAATATTATATATCATTAAATTAGAAATAATTTAAAAATCGTATTGAAACCTTTAAGGTGTAGTCCAGATTAAATTGAATATTAATCGGATTTATTTTTATTTTTACATGGGAAAAATAATATCAGTTATACAATCTATCCTTAGATTATTTTATTTATTTTGAGTAATTAAGATATTAAACAAAATAATTAGGAAAAATTCTTATATTTATCAATATATGTGCTACATATGACCTTAATAAAATTTTTTGATAAGATTTTTATGGCTTATTTTATCACGCATAATATTTACCTAAGATATCTGAGAATATTTTTGGATTTTGGATAATTCACATATTTTTTGAAAATATCCTTTTTAAAAAAATATATAATTAAAATTCATTCCATAAATTTTTTTTGTTTTGATTATCTATAATATAATTATTTTATTAAAAATAATATAAGATAAGGTACTCATATTCAAGTTTGGATTGAATTCGTAGATAAATTTTTTATTTTTTTTTCATAAGAAATATAAATAACCTGCAAAAATATGATGAAATTTTTTGCATTTGTAATATATTGAATAAAAAATTTTAATTCGAATTAAACACTCCCCTAAGAGTGAAATACCTTGTGTGGTTTAGGGGCTTAATAGTGTACTTTTCGAAGTATACTAGACTAAAATTTCACGCAGCGTTGTATTATTCTTGGTTGGGAGTAGTGGAGACAGCGCACAGAGTTGCATTATTCTTGGTTGGGAGTAGTGGAGATAGCGCACAGCGATTCGGAGGACAGCGATTCCAGAGGAGGACCATCTCGAAACAAGAGGAACCGATCGTTTAGCACAGCTGAGACATAGTCTAGTGCAAAAGTCCAGCGTTCGAATTCAGACGGATCTCAGCGTCTAACAGTTATTTGTAGGAAAGCCATGTCGATCAAACCCACGTTTGGGTAGAAGCCTAATTTTATTAATCCTGTTAGAATTAGGCTCTGAATAGGAGCTCAATAGCTTCAATTAACTGTTTTTCGTTGACGAAAAACTTAATTCATGACTGCAAGTAACCTCAGTCATCCAGCCTACTTGAAGAAATGCCAGGGGGGGTCTTTCGGTTGGTAGATTGAACCCTTTTTCCGTAGGTACGCAGCCGGTAGTCCGGCAGAGGAGCTTATTGCAGTTAGTATAATAGTCTTTTCTATACGTCTTTTTCTTTTTTTCAAATTTTTTTAGTATAGTTATTAATGACATCATCTTACAATAAAATTCCGTGATACAAAATTCGAATTAAACACTAAATTCTCCAAAAATATTTAATATTTTTTTTTAGATTTATAGTTAATAAGTGTTACTTTAATTAGATAATTGAATAATAAAACAATCAGTTTATTATATCATTACATTTTAGAATATAAATTTATGAGATTTTTTTTATGTAAAAAAATATATCGAGTTTAATTTAATTTAATTAAATTTACATTTTAATAATAAAAATTTATTTTTATTAGATTTAAACCTTAAAAATCAATTATATATTAAAATTAATCTAATTTTTAATTAAATGAGCTAATTATTACTGAAATAGTCACTTTATTATTTATAAATTTAATAAGATTTATATTTTTTATTTTTTATTTATTTGTGGTTATATTTAAAAATGTCTTAATGTGAACTAAGTTTCTGTCAAGTATGAATAATACTCTTATAATTTTTTTCAGTGAGTTTCTTCTAGATAAATGGCTATGGAAGTCATAGCTTTATTTAATCTCGCCTCATTTTATAAAAAAAAAATTATATAGTTTTTACTAGTGTTAAATCATATATAAAAAATTCCATTATGTAAAAAAAAGTACAAAAAAACTATAAAAATAAACTATAAATCAATTAAGGATTTTTTTTTCTGTTTCTGAAGTTTAATTTTAAATTATTTTCGAAATTTGGGTTTTTTTAAATTTTAATAAGAATTTTAATTTTTGCTTTGTTTTTTATATCAAAACAACAATATTACTGAAAATTTTTAATTCTTACAAGACCAATATAATTATCTGTGCTATAATTACTAAGCACAGAAATTTATATTATTCTAGAAGAAAATCTTATTTTTTAAAAAAGAATTATATTTAATAAGTTTATATGACTAAGATTCAAGTTTGAATTCATATCATTTTATATCAATGGTTCATTAAGCCGGTAACTGATATTAATAAAAAATAACATAATTTTAATTTTGAGTAATCATATTAACTTTTAAATTTTATTAAATTATAGAAAAATATATAGAAAATTGATTTTATCTAAAATTTTTCATATCTATGCAATACTTAAATTTTAATAATAAATTCTTTTAAAAAAATTACATAAACAATTTGTAGGTTAAAAAATAATATCATTCGGTTGCTTTATATACCCAATATTTTGCGAGTATGATTAGTTATTTTTTTTTCAGTAAATTTATTACTAAAAAATGTTTTATGTTTAGAATTGCATAATTTCCAAAATGATAATTTTTAACATGATACCCCAAAACAATATTAGATAAACAAATATTTAAATTATTAATAAATTTTTTAATGTTTATACGAAAATCAATTAAAAATATGTAAAAAAATTAGTAGTTTAATTCTAAATATCAATTTTATAACTGTAAATTTGAAATTTTAGTGATAAACCCTAAATATCAAAATAATATTTCAATTGATAAAAACCCATGGAATTTTTTTTTGAAATAATAAAAAATTAGATAGATACTATTATGAAAAATTGAACTATAAAAAAATATTTTTTATGTTGCGTAATTGTGTTTGTATCGGTATTAAAAAAAATTAACCCATTTTATTCAAACTATTTTGCAAATTTCAAATTTCTATTTTAGACATTTAGAAATCGATTTAAATTTTTTTGGGTAAAACAGGACTTTACGGAAATTTTTAGAAAATATTTAGATACTTATTTTGATATTTTTTTATTTAGAAAAATATAAAAAAAATTTCGATGGGTCTTTTTTTTAAACTATATTAATTTTTTCAGATGATAACAGTAATAATACTTTTTTTTTATAAATGAAACCTTATATATTGAATCTTCATATTTCTAGATGGAGTTTTATGAAGCTTCATGGATACACACAATTAAAAAATCTTTTATTATATGAAAGTATAAAAATTTGATACTTCTACAATATAATAAATAAAGTGTATTAAATAAATGATAAAAAAAAAGGAGGAAATTTATGGTTAGATCTATAAAAGAGTTATAATAAAAATAGATGGTGTTAGATTGAGAAATTATATAAATTTTTAAAAGAAAATACAAAATAAAATATTTAAAATAAAATTTTATAAATTGACAGCTAAAAAACTAGATTTAAAAATCAAAATCAAAATTTAGATATCTTAAATCTATTTTTAAAGCTATAAATTACTTTTTATTTTTAAAAAATCTCTCCTTATTTTCAAAATTTTTAAAATAATTTTTAAAATTATAGATTTAATACTCAAAAAAATTATTTATTTTAATTTTTCAAAATTTCTTTTAAAACTAAGTTGAAATTATAGCAGAAATCAACTTTCTAGTTGATTTTTTATTTAAAAAATATTTTAAAAATTTTAAATTTTATTCTTATTCAGAAAAACTTCCAAAATTAATTTAATTGTATTAAAACATAGACGGTCTAATTTTTTCAATATTGATAGCTAAATTGTATTTTTATTTAAAAAAATAATTATAGAATATATTTTAATGTTTAATAGCATTTTTTTGACATTCTTATCTTATATCAGCCTAATAAATTTAAAATATACTATTATAAATAAAAAATACAAACATCAGCCTTGCTAGCTCTATCCATTTAATAATCTTTTAATTTTAAATTCCTATATCAAAAAATAATTTTAATTAACTCAAAATAATTCCTGTATCATAAAAAATTCCAAATCGCATACAAATTAATCTTCTTTAAAAGTGTGAAAATTTTACCAACTATTTTATATTGCAAAAAAATTTATTCTTGAAATACATGATATTTAGATATTTTTTGAATGTGTGTCGATTAAAACTATTATTTATTGTTACAAATTCTATAAAAAAATATAGATGGATATGAATGGCTTATAGAAATATTAAGTTTTATTTTTTTACTATTTTAATAAATACAACTTTAAGACATAAAACCACATTAAATACTTATTATTAAATATTTATTATTAAATGTTTTCTGTTTAAGTATATTCACAATATAAATAATGTAATTCTTTTTCCACAAATTCTTTATAAACTGCAGATTAAATGCACTGAAATTTAAATGCTTTATCATTGGATATTATATAGCATTTATTTTAAAATTCATAACTAACGGAAAATTTAATATAAAATCAATTTATTTTCTAATTATAATACAGAAATAAAAATTATTGAAAAATATCCAAAGTTATCCAAGGAACCTATTAAAAATATTTTTTACAAAAAGGTCAAATTTAAAAAATTTAAAGACACATTAGAATGTCTTTCGTCTTGATTTCTATCAAATTCATGTGAGTAATTATTTTACATCATTATTCAAATAAAATTGTATTTATTAATATGAAAATATCAAATTAACATACTATTCTATTTATGTATTTGTTATTTTATAAATTTTATAGCATTTATAATCAAGTTTTTTGAAATTTTAGGAGGAAGATGATAGATGGTTTTTTAAAGTCTAATGATTTATTTTTGGCTTAATAGTAAAAATTTGATCAATAATTGATTTAAATTTAAAATTCATTCTATTATAAGTTTCTTATACGAAAGATTCAGATTAATAAATAATACTTAGTTTAAAATTTCAATAAAATTACAAGCGAATATGTAGCGTTTAATAATTTAAATAGGGGAATTATTCCAAAATATAACATTTTATTATCCAGAAATATCTTAAAAAAAATAAATTATTAACAAAAGAATATCTTTAAATCACATATATATGAGAATCAAAGAAAGTTTACTACATGGTAAATTTAAGTAAAAAATTCTAGTTTTATTTTATTTAGATTCTAAATTATAGTATAATTTTATATATATCATTTTACATCAGGTGTTCTAAAAAAAAAAAAATTTACTTTTTTAAATAAGAGATATATACACAGAAAATTAAGGATACTTATTTATTGATGCATTGATTTTTTTACAGCAGAATAATCACACTAAGGTTTTATTTAGAAAATTAGGTAATAATAATTTATCCAAGAGAAAAAAATAAAAATTCATCCTAAGTAAAGCTATGTAAAAATCCCCTATATTAAGTGGTTTTTCATTTAATCGATTAAAAAAGCAAACTTTAGCATCAAAAAATAACATAAAAATAAAAATAATTCCAAAATGTATAAATATTTGATAGTAGTATGGGAAAAATTTATTCTATTAAAATATATTATTTTTGAAAAACATAATGAATAAATCGGTTTTCCGAAATCACTAAAATTTCACTTTTTGATTCCCTGAATTTTGATATTCGGAAGAAATCTTTATAAAATATCTAATAAATGTAAAGTATTTTTAAAATTACCACATGTATAATAAAAAAGCCCTCGTTTTTTTTTCTTTATATATCCCCATTATTTATTTTCAAAGATTGAGGGCTTTATATTTTAGCAAAAAGTGGTTCAAATTTTTTTTTTTGATTTATATTAAGAGGTCATTTTATTAAAAGGCTATAAAATGAAAGGCGATATTTTTTAATATTATCATATATAGAAAGTAAAAAAATATACAACAAAATAAAAACAACAATCCTTCGAAATAAAAAATAACATCATCTTAAATTGTAAGAAACTAAATTTTTGAGCTTAATTTGGCAGGAGAGTTTACATTATCAATCTTTTATGGCTTTAACCACTATTTTTATCCCGTGAAACAATTTTTTTTAATAATGGAGTATTTTATTCAGTTTATGAAAGATGTAATTTTGAATATAATCCCTTGTGTTTAAAATCAATTTAAAATTTGAAAAGTTAAAAATATATATCTGATCGTGCTCAATCACATGCGAATAAACATCAAAAGTTAATGGATTTAATATAATATTAAAAATTTACCCTAAAAATACTTTAAAACTCCGCTAAAACCAGGCAAAACTTCTAACAAATAAATAGATAAATGATTTTTTATAACTGTAAATTATTTGAAACGATTTTATTTTATTGGTTAATTCGTGTAATTTCGATTTATTTTTCTTCTCTTGCTTTAAACACTAACATAATATCATTATCTTTTAAGGGGTGGAAAATAATTTATTTTGGATTGAGGTGGAAAAAACGAATTGTCGATTTTTTTAAATTTTTTTATAAAAAATTATAAAAAATGACACACAATGGATTTTTAAGTAAACCCTATTCAACTCTAAATAGAAGCATCTAACTTAAATTAAATAAATTCAGTTTTAAATAACAGGCTAAAGAAAATGATATGCAATATCAAAAAGCTGAATATTTTTTTATTAAATAAAATGTTACTAAATTCCTAAATTCCAATGCTAGTGGCTACAATATACTGATTCTTGCAGCATTTTTTCCTTTTTTTTGAGTTTCAATGAACTTAATTAGACCTGTAAAATCACTGGAAAAAACCAATGTCTATTTTGAACCTAAATTTTTTCGAGTTTTTTTCAATAGTTTTAAATGGTAACTATAAGTCATAATGATTGATTATAAGGAGTTCCTGCTAAAGAAACAATATTATTTGAGCTTAGTGAAAAAATTTATTAAGAAAAAGATTCACATATATCACCACTTTTAAGAAAAAATACAGGATTGAGATTGTTATTAAGTGTATTTCATCCGATCTTCCCAAATATTTCAGTAAATCTGCCAAGAAAATTGAATTTTGAGGTTATTATTTGAGTAAATCAAGGACAAAATGCGACGATGATTTTAGTTTCATCTCAAAAGTAGAACTCTGAGTTTTAATTAGTATTAAAACTTTCTAATCATAATTAAATGGACCAAAAAATGGAGTTGGAAGAACGAAAATTACGAACAGAAAACTTGGATGGTAATTTGACATAAAAAAATTAGTTATTACTTATGGCTTAAATAAAATTTTATTAAATGTGGAGATCCTTTATTTCCCTTCTTTACATATTATAATAGGAAGAGGATATAGACTTCCTCTTTTGTCTAATAGCCAAGTCTTATGGTCTGATTAAGAGAACATTATAAAAAAAATTGTCATGAAATTCCATACAATAATCTGTGTACGCTCTTAAATTTCTATATAAACTTCTAGTATCCAAAAAAATATTATTTGTAAACAAAGTTTTTTTTTATCGCCCTGATCAAAATTTTAGGATCAGTGGGGTTCCCCTGTGAAGTGAAGAAGGTTCTGCTAAAGAAATTGGCCGGTGATATTGTATTTTAGATAGAACCATGAGAAAAGTATGTTGGCGGAAATTATACTGCACAGTAGAGTCTGTATTAAGTACGCACTTTTGAAAAAGGCTCGCATTTTTTTTCCCATTTTCAGTCAAAATATTGAACATAATAATCAGATTTTTTGCAGCCTAATTATAAAATTATTAGTATCATATTTCTATACTATACTAGACCAGGCTAGAAATGAAAATTTTATTTTATTGATTTAATTTAAATGATACAGGAAACTCATTAGAGTTTTAATAATTTTTTTGTTATGAATTCAATTCTAAAAAGTAGAAAGAATCTGAGTATTTAAATACTTCTAATATTATAACCCAATAAACTATTTTGATAGCTTCAATCCGAATTCCAAAAAAAAAAAAGATGTGGATAATTAGTATATGTAATAAATATTATCAATTTTAACTAAATCTTATTGAGGTTGGGTTAATTACGTAAGATATAAAGACAGTAAATTTAATACAGACCTCGCTGCAATTAAAACTCTTTCTCAGAAACTATCTCGATATAAGAAATATCCACCATCGACAATCTTGAAGTTGTTTTTAGATTGGAAGCAGTGATATTTTGTATATAAAATATGTATATCCGATTAAAGTTGGTTAAAGTTTAATGAAGTATTATCGATATTTAACTCAAGTATCTAATTAATTTTGTGACTCGATAACTCTAAGAATCATTAATTTTTGTATATCTTCAAAAAAAATTTGTCGGCTTTATTTTTAAGAAATCTTCTCTCCAGTGTTTATAGAGTAATTTATTATAAAATAATAGTCTCTGAAGGTATTAAAAATAATATATTCAATCCCACCTCTCTTATTCTTGAGTAGAAGATAGTTTGAATATGGGGCTAAATTTAAATTATATAAATAGTTGAATAGTTGTGTGGCTTAGAAAATATCGAGCCACTTCATAAATTCTGTATTTATTTTGATGTTTATTTGCTATTTTACTTTTCTATAAGATTATATTTGGCGGAGTCATCTCGATTTACATAGTTGATTCATTGACACTATGGTTTAGAACCTATCTAATACTTAACCTTGGCGAAGAATCCAGAAAAAAATCATTGTAAAGATTTAAACCTTTTCTACACAATTATGTTTAAAAAATATATTATAGTTTCTACTGTTGAAATTCAATAATGAATCAATATATAACTATTAATTGGGGGGTTCATCATTAATTGGGCTTTTGTATACAGTATTAGACTTTTCTTATTGCAATTTCAACCGCCATTTTTTTAATATCTTTTAAAAAAATTTCTTATATGAATTCCGAAATTTTAAAATTTTAAAGATTTTTATTTTATTTTTTAAATTTAAATTTAATGATTTTAAGCCATAAATCATATAATCACTAATTTTTTATCTTGAATTTTGCAATATCAAATTTCAGCGTGTTCGATATAAGCTATTAAAGCTGTGGCATCCTAAATATTAAATATCACAAGAATTTAAATTTTTATTACATCAATTAAACTTAAATAGTATCAAAATCTTAGAATTTAAAAAAACTTAAATCAAAGTTCAATTTCGGCTACTTTTGCAATTATTATACTTTTTAAAAATAGTAATTAAATATTAATTTATATCAATGGTTCTTTTTTTTTTTTTGATTAATTGAAGAAAAAATGATTGCACTTTACGCCATTCAAGCTCCTAATTATATTATTACAAAAATGAAAATACCTTTTTATTTATTTATTTTTTAAGCAGAATTTATTTTTAAACTTAATCAAAATGAATAAAAAACTATTAAAAAATTTAAAAAAAGTTGAAAAAAATCGAAAAAAATTCCTACCCAACCCCACCCCGCCGCTCTAGCAGCTCCGTACCTACTGAGCATTGGTTCAAGAGGGCTGGCGATCTATTAATACTTTCCGATATTAATATACGGGCAAGTTGAATGCCATCCAAAAATTTATCTGTTCCCAGTTCAATTATTTGGATGGTGTCGTCAGCGCGGAGCTGAAAAAAAGATTTTTTAGAC
>LSSL01001119.1:21333-36451 GCA_001953115.1 Smittium mucronatum
AGAAGAAACACTAACACTTTCTCTAAAATTATTATTTTGAACAAAAAATTGCTCAATTGTATTCCTGCGAGCGTTATTCCATATTTTGCACACTAAAAATAAGTGCTCGATTGTCTCTGGCGTGTTTTTTTTGCAAAAAGGGCAAAAAAATCTAAATTTTCCGTCGATGATTTTCGCATTGGCCAGGCGTTGAACCCTCCAAAACTGAACAATTCGAATTTTTCCGATTTCCTGGAAGCCTATTCGCTGATATGGGTACTTGGCTTGAAGTTTGATCCAACTTCCAGAATTAAAAAAATTTATTATTAGCCAGTTTTTATCGATCGATATTTTTTCGGTTTGGGGGATTTAGCCTTCATAAAAATATTTGGCTCTGTTTCTGATAGTAATAAAATAAAATAATTGATCTTAATAAAGTCTTAGTTCCAAATTTATTGATTGAAAAGCAAATACTATATCTAAATAAACTAATCATTAATAAAAAAAAATTCGGGTTATGCAGAGAAAGTGGTGAATATAGTTCAACGAGCCCTATTCATTATAAAAAAGTACAGTTGGTTGACTTCTTTGAAAGTCTGTCTATCAAACGTGGTATCATAGTCATAAAAATTGCCATTTTTAAAATGAACCGGTATAAAATTATCGTTCTGTTCCTCTTCGACCAACACAGTTTTGGCAGGTTTAAAATATTGTAAATTACTAAACACATCTTGTTCGTGAGGGAAATTCAGTAATTGATTTAGGGTCATCGTGTTCTGGGATTTTAATCGCTTCATAGAGATAGAAATCCTCATAACATTACTTCTTTCGATCTTCCTTACAGCCTCTATATTCTCAATGAATAATGGTTCCTTCCAGTTAACATTAGATGCGAACAAACCAAAGTACCCAGATATGTATTCGGGAGTCATATCTGTTTTCCATACATGAGATAAGGCTTCGATTGCCATATCAACGCTAATCGATGCTAAACTTATCGAATCTTTTTCCTCAGCTGGTATAGACAGTAATAATGAATCAGGGTTAAAAACGGGGGTATTTGAATTCGAAAACAGCATTAATTTCATATTTTCAATTTTTCCACCGCATTTCAATTCTGAACTCGGATTACTTTGATTATCATCTTTACTACTTGAATTTATTGCATTTATTGCATTTATGACTTGACATACTCGTATTTTATAAAAAATACGCAATGTTTTCGAGATCCCTTCCTCCATGGGCAGTATACCCAAAGGTACTTTTCCAGACACAGATATAACCTTTACATTCTTTAAAAACCCAAGAAAGTTCAATGGATGACTAGGACCATCTCTTATTATTAAAGTGACAGTATCTTCAAAGGGATATCTGGTTCTTTTTACGCTGGATAGATTTTTCCTATATTCTGTCAAATAAAACCCCATAAGCTCGTCAAACCATTTTAGCCATTCTACAAAAAGACTCGGCGTTATTTTAGAATTTATATCAAATTTGTAAGTTATATTATTTTTGTTTTTGATCTGTAAAACATGTTTTCTATGAATAGATTTGTTTCCGATTACCCATAAAGGGGTTTTATATTTACCCGTAGCATTTGAACAAACTACCAAAACTAATCTTTCATTTTCGCTACCAGAAGATATTTGTTTTTCAGCTATCATGTTATTTTGGTGTAAACGGTAATATAATCCCGACTCCTCGAAACTAAACACAAGATCAGGGTCAATTTTCGATAAACTTTCATCGACATTAGATCTTAGATCAGTAAATTTATCAATGTAACAAACGGTACATTTAGGTTCCAACTTGTACACACTAGACATTTCCCAGATGGAAACATTTTGAACAATCTGAAAGTAAATTAAAAATAATCTGTTGGTTTTTGAAATTATGGTTTTATCAGGATTGGTGTTCTTAAAATTTCGAAAAAGCATAAGCGCCAAAGATTTTTCAATCCAATCAGCTGATATGTCAGAGCCATACATACTTTCAAAAGTCCTAGTTTTTCTGCCATGGTTATTAAAATCTATAAAAATGTAAATGATTATATATTTAGAAAGGCAAATAAGCGAGATACAAATCATGATCAAGAGGTAATTTACTTTCTAATATAAAAAAATGTTAAAATATCTGCATATGCTATGAATTACCTTCACTTAAATCAGAACCAGAGTCACTTTCAGACTCGGAGTCATCCTCGATAACATTACACACATCTCCAATGTTTGAATTAGATGAAGGTTTTAGAGGAGATTTGTATTTTAGCTTGCTAAACTCAACAGACCTTGAAAGCATCCATTCCATTACAACTAAGTGCATGAGCACAAATTTGGGGTTGTTATATTTCTTTTCTAGCTTTTGCTTCACCTTGTTAAATTCTTTAAATGACTGGTTCTCAAATTGAATTCTTTTTAAAGAGGTTTTGCTAATATATGGATCATAATATTTACTTAAAAATCGGATGGTTTCTTTATTGCTGGAATCTGGGAATTTCCTTTTGTAGATAAAGTAGGCGTATTTAATCTCAAGAGATATACTTATGGCTCTAGGCTTTTTAGAAGGATCTTGAACTTTTTTATTTTTATTTAATTTGTTGGAAGATTCTGATTTGTTGCCGTTAAGATTAATTTCTTCCACTACCGGATCCTCTTTTATGGAACCGAAATGTTCAAATATCTCAAATTCATCATCTTGATTCTCATCAAGGAAGGAAGATCTTGTTGTCTTTTGAGATGGTAAAGATTTGTGTGAGTCAAAAGAGCCATCTCTATCAAGAAGATTTTTTGCGGGTTGATTAAGCAGAGTGTTTTTTGAATTTTTGGATCCATAAGACTTTTTTTTTGAGGAGGTAACATTTAAAGTTTTTGAGGAATTGGAGCTTTTTGAACAGCTAGAGATTTCTTGAAATTCATCTACTATTAATAAAGGGGAGGAGGGGATTTTATTGGGAGTCGTCGATTTCCTCACCTTGGTATTATTACTGCTAATAATTTGGGAATCAGTATTATCTTCAATTTCAGAATAATTTAATTGGTGACTTATGCCAGAATCTGAACTTAAGTTAACAAAAAAAGATTTTTCGGGAGGGTTATTTTTGGATTCAATATTTTCCAACGACTCAGAATCACTAATTATTAGATACTCAGAATCTTTTTCATTGAGAAAGTTCGGGGTATTTTCAATAAGGGGGAAAAAATCGACAGTGCTCTTTAATTCATCCCGGTTTTCTATGAGGTTTAATGTCTCATTTTTCGAATTAGATATTTTTGAAGTTCTGGTAACTTGAGTATCGGCTCTTTCTCCACAACCTATTTTCAAATCATTGACAACGTTGGGAGATACTATATCAAATTTAGGTGGATGGTTTTCAAATTCAGTGGACTTATTTTGAAGTTTTGGCACTAAGGGGCTATTTTTCTTAGCTTTCGAGATCATGACTTCGGGTTTGTAAGGCTTGACCTCTGCTTGAAATATACTTATAGCCGATTTCAAGGATGATATTTCTGAGTTAATCTTATCAAAAATGAAGTTTTTAGAAGGGGTTAAATAGGAGTCACTATGGGATACAGATTCTGATTTAGACAAAGTATATAGGGACTTAAAATTTTCAGCATGAGTCGAATCCGCTTTATTTACATCAAGAGGATCCAAAATATAACTTTTTGAAGTGGGAACGACAGATTTTTGTGAATTTTCAAAGTCAGGAATTAGGCTGATTCGATTAGCTTTTAAATCGCCCGATTTATCATTGAATAGAAGGTTGGGTTTTTTACCACTTTCACAATTCATTTTCTCGACAATAGAAAATGTTGAAATACTATCTGAAGCTTCAAGCTCTTTGAAGGAGATACTACTATTGTCAAATAAGACAGATTTAGTTAAAGAATTCTCTATATTTTCAATTAAATCCCTTTCTAAGTGCTCAGAATGGTCTTTTTTTCTTGAAGGCTCGTAAACAGCTGAGTAATCAGAGAATGTTTCCATAAAAGTTTCTTTAGACTTCTCATATTCCTGATATGAATAGTTAGCAGTTTCAGAACTAGAAAGGGGAAGGTTGTTGGATATATCTGAAACAGAATCATTGAATTCATCAAAATGAGAGTTGTATTTGATAGTACTAGATGAGCTATTACTGACTTGTAAATGAGCTGGTGATCTAGGGGATTCATGTTTATGGAATATGTCTTCAAAGATATTATTATCATAAGTAGCACAATCTGGTCGAGCCTCTAAATCTTGGTGCTTCTTGAGAGTTTCAGAGTTAGATGGAGATGTAACGTGAGAAAGTTCAGATTCATAAGGAAGATTGGCTATTTTTAATAAAATAAAAAGATTTGTAGCAAGCCATTTTTATTCCATAAAATAATCACATAATGGGATTTTTATAAAAAAAGACCACATAAAATTAATCGAATTCCGATCTTTCATATGTTTTGAATTCTGATAGATAAGATTATGCATTATATTTTTACTTTTAGAATATTAGGAATTTTCTTACCGGAGTCCAGATTGGATTTATCATTCATTTCATCCATGCAGTGGATAGCTTTAAATATCCCTGGATGTTTTATTGATAATTCTGACTGTGAGATTTCCACTTTGTTTAATTCACTGATGGTTTTCGTTGGAGTATGAACTGTTTTTTCGATTTTCTTAGTTTCGATGGGATTCGATTGCTTTATGTAATAATTAGAATTGGTCGGGATGACCTGTTGAAATTCAGGTAGTCTAAATGAAGTTGCATTATCATAAAAGGTATTTTTATTGATCGTTGTGGAGGTTATTCCATCTATTGGTAGATCAGATATACAAGGTGTGGTTGTAAAATTGGTAAGTTTTTGTGGAAATGTGGATGGAATAGTATCTAAACCAGGGATATTGCTACAATTCTGGTTTAAATCGTCTTTTAGTGATCCACAAACGGTTTTAGATCTATTAAATTCACTTATATCAGAACCAATGGGCGTATTGGAGAGAATGGATTCCGAGCTAGATTGGAGTATGAGGGGGTAATTGAGGGATATATTTTTTTTGATTAATAGTGGATCTGAGGTTTTATTTTTCTGTTCTTCTACTAACTGTTCATATACAGCGCTTTTTGAGGAATGAGAAGAATTGACTGAAGACATGTTGACATTTGAAAGTGATTTTTTTAAATCTTTAGACTCTAAAATAAGTGGAGTAATAGTTGGTGGAGGTTCTTTTGGAGGATTTCCAACATTTTCAGTAAATAAAATGTAATCTGGAGAGAGGTTTTTTTTTTTTTGAAGTAAAACATGAGTAAAAATAAGTTTAGTAGATCGAGTAATACGGATTCCTGGCTCATCTATATGGGGTGGTATTTTTTCTTTGTGAATTTCCTTATCAATAGAATTATGAATGATCTCTGAAGAACCATTTTGAATTTGGGGATCTTTAAATTTCAATGAAAAATTTGGGTTTTTAGTAGAATGGCTAAAATTTAGAGAACAAGAATTAGAATCTTCAATTGAATTCTTTTTAGGGCTTGAATTTCTCGATGCAGGAGTTGGGCAATTGCTGGAAATATTTGAGATTGTTTTAACTTCATTGAGGTGCCTATTTTTTTCGAATTCTAGGGAGCTGCTGGATTGAGAACTGAAATCTCGCTTTCTTTTGTTTAAATGAATATTATTGAGTGATAATTCCTTGTTTAGGTTATTCGAATGCCCTTTTTTTTTAAGAATTTGGATTATTTGCAATCTTTTTTTAGGAGATAAAGCACCCTTACTATTTAAATCGCTACAATCAATTTTGCTCTTTTTATCATAAGATGTTTTTAACGCCGATTGAACAGTCTTTTCTACGTTTTTGTTATAAGATGTTTCCTAAATATCTAAAATAATGAAAATTTTAAATTATATTTGATATACCTGTCATAAAAGCTGGATCTGCGCTTAAAGGTGATATCGATTCTTCCTTAGTATTTTCTTTTACTTCTAAAATTTTATGAGAATTTTGGAGAGCCAAATTTTAATATATTTGAAAGAAAAAATGGGTAAATTTGGAAATGCTTTTTATTTACAATAGGTCGGCATATGAAGACTTTACCTGAGCCTTTGGAACTTTCGGAATTAATAGTGAAATTTTTCAGTAAAGGTAAATTTTCCTCCTTATTAACTGAAGAGGTATCGGAAGGTGAATTATATTCCGAATTTCGATTTATACACTCATAATCTGTCTCAGAATCATTAAATTGAGACTTTCGTGACTTATAAGATTCGAGGTTTAGATTTCGGTTGGAACGTCTCCGTTTTACCAGCTCATTAAATCCATTGACAGTTTTTAAGAATTGAGAAAAACCTTTTAAACTATTTTTAGCATTTATTTCGGAGCTCATAGCAACAGTTGAAACGCCTTAACTCAATTATATGCCACAGAGATTTATAGCATTAAGAGTTTTTTAATTTAGACAATGTTTCAAGGTGATTGAGCAAATAAATAACTACCAGGTGAATTCTGTTATTGGATTAACGACAATTGAATCAAGCCAATAGTCTAGTTGAGATCAGAGGATCAGTACAAAAAACATACACTTATAAAGTACTGTTCCAAATTCTTAAATTTTCTCAAATTGTACAAATAGATGGAGGATTCTTATTGAGAACTGAAATTTTTTTATATGAAGATATCCCATTTGAACCTGCCAATAAAATTATGTGATAGAAAAAAAAAACTCTTTGAGAACAGATTCATCCTTATTAATTTTTGCTACTTTCCTAATTTGGAAATATATCAGAGGATATTGTATAAAATTATTGGGCAACTCAAAATTTTATATACAAAAAAATAATTCCTATTAGCAAAATGTGAAAATTTTATCAGAGCTAGTAAATTTTTCCATCTTTATTGGCTTGGCAGTGATTTCATTTTATTTTAGCCAATGGTTTACACACTCAAAAAAGTCTGGTCATGAAAATAACTGCAAAGGGTGGAATTCCTTGCCATGGTTTAGGAATAATAGAGGTACACTTTTCGAAGTAACGATGTTAAAATTAACACACAGAATTGTACTATTATTGGTTGGGAGTAGTGGGGACAGCACATAGAGATTCGGAGGACAGTGATTACAAAGGAAGACCATCTCGATACAGGAAGAACCGAGCCGCATAGCATGCATATGGACATTTTCTGTGCACAAGTCCAGCGTTCGACAACCAGACTGATCTCAGTTTCTAACATCTTACTGTATTAAGACCAAGCTGACTATTCCCAAATACTGGATAATGGCCTATTTTAATTAATTCTGTCAGAAGTAGGCTACGATTAGAAGCTCAATAGCTTCAATTAACTACTTACCTCTGAAAAAGAGCTTAATTAATGACGGCACCTAACCTCAGCTATCTGGCCTACATAAAGCGATGCCAGGATACGTCTTTCAGTTGTTAGATTGACTCTTTTTCCGTAGGTACGTTGCCGGCAGTCCGGCAGAGGAGATTTTCGTGATTAGGATAGGTTAAAATGTATTTATAGGTCGATTTGTGAGAATTTGTATCAAATTGTATAAAAATCAATCCAATTGAGTAAATCTCGATCAAATCGTGTTTAATTGTATCAACTTGCAATAAATTTTTCAAACTGTGGTATTTCCCAATAAAAATTTGTCAGTTTGAAAAAAATTAAAGACATAGGCGATTGTTTATCACAAAAATAAAAATGAATACAACAGCTTAAAATTTTTCATTTTCAATAGCCCATCTAATTTTTTTTCAAGATTTTTAATAATAATTACTAAATTTTATACCAATAAAAGAAAAAACACCTTTTAGCCTAGAAGACAATTTTATGAACTTTGTACTTTTTTTGAAAAAATTAAAGGAAAAATTTTAATTTTAAATTTTAAATAATGAGTTCACTATAAAATCCCCTAGTCATAAATAAATGGGTCAATTCGGATTATTCAGCTTACTCGTAATATTTAAAATTTTGGAAGATCGATATTCAAAGAACTTAATAAACTATAAGCCTTCGGTATAATATTGCATAAATTATAACGACTTTAAATGTTCTGAGATGTTAAAGCTATGGGAATTTTATGATGTATAAAATCTAACTTATTTGAAGGGTTTAAATTCAGATAAATTTATTAGAACGGGGAATAAAGGTATAAAATGCGAAATTCTGAAACTTAAAAATATTGAAAATAAATCTGGTAATATTAACAGCATTTTAAGAAATAATATGATGATATTTGAAGTTGATAAAATACATAGAGTAATCAGAAACTAATCAAAAAAGGTGAAAACGGTCAAAAAAACACCTCTAGATGATTTCACTAATATGTGTGAGTTTTTAAAATCGGATTATTCTTCTGGAGAACCCTACGTGGCAACTTATTTATCCGATATACGTGATTTGATGGTTTTTTTTACCTTAAAAAACTCAGCAAAAATGCTTTCAGAGGCTGAAAATATGCACATGTATTCAACAAATAAGTTGATTGATGGAAAATACCCTGTTATAATCTCTGGTATTTCAGATAATAAACAATTTTTTTCTATTCGACATCAATAGCAGTAGTAAACAGGGAAAATGAAGATTATTATTCCTTTATATTGAGCACTCTTGAAATTGAGATTAAGAAAGTTGGACTAATCTAGAATATAGGAACAATTATTTCAGATTCATCTCAGAAAATTTCAAATGTGGTTATAAAAATTCAATAGAGAAATTACCGTAATAAAGTACGTTTAACGAATTAAATATTCGAAATAAGTAATATTTTCGAGTTTCTTTGAATTTATTGGTCTAAAAAATTATTTTATCAACTTAATTCGTTACTTTAGATTAATTAAACAAATTCATATTTTCTTTATTAGTTTTTATTTCAATTTGTGAAAAACTGAGCATTAAAATCAAAAAAATTCTTCCGTTATTTCCCCATGGCTTTTATTAAAAATCTAAGCTTTATGAAAAAACTCAGTTTTTATGAAATAACACACATTTTATGAAATTGATGCTTATTTTCGAATTAAAATAGAAAAAGATATTTAATTAGTCAAAATCTTTTCAATTCAGCCAATAAAAAAATATAAAAGCCAATAAGCATAAATTATCCGAATAAAATTATCATTTTTTAGCCCTTTAGCGGCCAGACTGCTTAATTGTGTATCTATTATTATCTAAAGTTTGCCCTGCTTTGGTTTCCTTTTAATAAAAAGCTAAATTCTATTAGATACTTGATTTTAATCTAAGAATTTTGTTTTTGGATTCGTCTATTCAAAGTATAATGAGAATTTTAAATAAAATACTAGTGGGAAATCAACAAAAGAAAATTTTATTGGGAAAAAGTCGGACGAAATTACTTGTGGGTCAATTGGAAGTAGCCTTTGTACCATTTAGTCTTCAATTCAGAGTACAAATTTGCAATTGGCTAATTTTTATTAAAATATTTTAGGACTATCAGCTCAAAAATGAATCTTTTTTCTTGCTCAATTAAAAAAAATAATAGAAATAATTCTTCATAATTAGTTTAATTCATAAAATATTCTAATGGAGAATGAAGATGAAATAACTAGAAGCTCTAAGCATCTTATGACCCTCAAAGGGCTAAATATAGAAAAATCTAAAAAGCTAAATAGCGAAGTCTACATAAACAGATTAAAAAAATTTAGGGTTTAAAAAAACATAAACTTGCTAGCATATGCATTCCATTGGATATTTTAAGTACCAAAGAATGATAATCCACAAAAAAATGCGGGCTACTAATCAGCAAGTATTTAGATAAAAAGAACTACGTATAAAAACGACTATATCTTATTTCTAAAATTACCAGTCATAAATAGTTTAAAAATACTAATAATATTTTCTTTATTTAATTTCTATCAAATTCCTTAATACATGTAGTTATATCAAAATAACTCCTTCAATTATTTAAAAAGTGAACATTTTTCAAATTAATTTTTCCATAAGCTTTATATCCATTCTTTTATGTCATTACTGTATTTGAAAACTTCAAACCCCACATTTAATACAAAAGCGTTCTTTTGATTTTATGGACCAGTTTATTTATTAATTTGTCTTCATTTATTTAATTGATCAAAAATACAATTTGATCCCCCGCGTATTTAAATTTAACTAGAAAATATTCTTTATTCCGAATACTTAGTTCTTTAAATGTTCTTTATTACGATAATCTACTAATGTAAAACTAAAATAGTATATTTTTGATTCCACATATCCAAAAATATAGTGAAACCCCTAAAAGGAATCAGATCTTTATTCAAAAATAAATTTTACAATGGTTTTAAAAAAAATAAAACTTTCACCAAATATTGAAATTTTTAAATGATCAAAGCAAATTTTGTCAAAAAATGTATGAATTTCAGCGAGCTAATTAACGTAATAAAAAAATTATATAACTTTTATTTCCAGAAAAATTACAGCTGCTATGAGGGATATAGCATCTTTTTCACTTCAATTAACAGCTGCTTGGAAATTTTCATTAGGAAGTTGAAAGATAGGTATACAAAATGGAAAAACTAAACACACTGGATTTTTGAGTATAAGTGACTATTTTCAGGATTATAATAGTTTTAAAAAGCCGTAAACTTCAAAAATATTGTACAAAGAAGTAATTAAAACTAAAAAAAAAAACAGCCATATATTTTTCTCTTATTTTTAAAAATGGGGAAATTGATGTCTATTTGATTCAAGAAGAAAAATGGATCTTATAAAAAAATAAATATTAATTTTATCTTTTGAAATGCTAGACTGGGAAAGATTTGACACCATTGCTAAAAATTTTGAATATTAAATTTTTTTTCACGTATGCTCTTGGATTTTCATCTGGAAAGACATATACTGTTCATGCGAGCAATTCTTGAAAATAAAGAAATGCATACGTATATCTCATTTCTAGAAATGAAAAAAATTCTAGTTATATTGGATATAATCTTAAATTCAAGAAATTTAAAAGGTTTTAAGGCCATAAAAAGTTTAAAAAAACACCATTTTTCAAATATTTTAAAGAAAATTTAGTTTATTATTATTTTAGATTACCTAAACATATTTAAAATTTTAAATAAAACTAAGAAATTTATACCATAATGATCAATTTCTTAGTTCTACTGACTCCCATCTTCTTATTAAGTTTTTAAATTGTTTTTTATATATTTATTCGGATAAAAATATAGCTCAGTCGCCATAAGGTGGGTTCCCACTATATATAATTCTACTTTCTAGCATATAAAATTATCATTTGTTGTTTAATTATTGAAATTTAAGAAAACTTCTTCAAATAAGATAAAGGAAATTCAATTGTCATTTATAGAGTTTTTAAGAATATTATTACCCTATACCATCACCCAGAGGCTGTCGGAAAATTCCCGTCAAAAAATATAGCCTTTTATCCTTAATTTGTATTACACATTAATTATTTGGTATTTGGACTTTTTCTTGTCGATATACCGCCGATTTGGATTCCATATTCACTTTACGATGGAATATTTGGAATCTATCTTTTACAAAAATGGAATGCTTATTTTTTTTTAAAATAGTTCTAAATTTTAAATATAAAGAAATTTCTCTTAGTAAATAATGAATACCTCTTATGAAACTCTTAGATCTTAATATTTTTCTACTTAATAAAAATTTATCTTTCTATAAAAACTTTTCTTTGGCACATTTAAATTATTACATAATTTTTTATTAAAAAAAATCGATTATTTTTAAATATATATTCATTCCTTTTTATTGGTCTGATAGTGTTTAGGGTGCATTTTTAAAACATCAAATTTGGAATATTTTTATTAGTTGAAACTACAATTTGACCGAAAATTGGCTGATTTGACTGATTTTGACTGATTTTGTCTTAATTTGATACATTTTTAAACAAACTGACTGATTTTTATCAGCTAAATATTAAGTTAATAGTCTTTTCTATTACCTTTTTCTATTTTTTCTATATCTTTCAATGGCTTTATCTTACAATATAATTTAGAGATATAAAAAAAGGAATGGGGTCTTGAAAAGAGTCTCTTTTATTTCAGATTCTAAATGAAGAAAGGATTTTTTTCTAATCACTTTATCTATCCAATTCACAAGTTAATTTTATCCAATTAATTTTTTAGATTATACATATTCGCTTCTATTGAAAAAAATAAAAATGTCTGTTAATTTTTTTAATTTCATAATTAGAAAGTGACGTTTAATTCAACTCTTTTTTTTAATAAGTAATAAATTATTTTGAAACAAAAAAAACTTTAGTAGAAATAAAAATATAGTTCTAACTCAAATTAACCTCTTCAGGGCAGATGATACAAAAAACGGCATTCGCTTTTCATTCAATGTTAACATTGGAATAATGATAATTTTATGTTATTGGATAAATTGATAATTTAGACCAATTTATACCTTTAACAAACTAAAATAGTGTTAAAATAATGATTTGGGTCATAAAAAGGTTATTTTTTTTCACGCAGAATTTATACTGCAAAGTTTTAAAGAGAATATTTATAGCTTAGGTTTCAAAAAATTATTATATTATGCTTTTGAGCTTTAAATTCGATTTAACAAATGAAAAATTTATAAATTCTAGATATTTGGGTTTATTTAAATTTAATTTTTTATATTAAGAAGTAAAAATTTGTAAATTGAAAACTTGAGATAAATTACTTATGATATAGGATTTTATGGCATAAAATTATCCAATTTAAAAAGATTAAATCTTTTAAATGCGAAATTTAACAGAAGTCGATTTAGGACAGAATATTTAAAAATATTGAATCAAATAGTTATTATAATTATCTATATAAAAAATCATTACTTATTTAAAAAATTCTAATAATGATTAAATCATCCAGTAAATAGCTATAGATTTATTTTTAATTTCACCAATAAAAACTATAAAATAATACTTGAATATGATTTTTTAGTAAATTTTTAATCCTTTATAGTGATATACATATTTAAATCACCATTACGGATTATGAATTCGATGCGATGAGTTTTAGACAATAATTTCATTAAATCTACTATGAAAATATTACTTTATTCACTAAAAATCACCTTAAAGAAAAATTTAATAAAAAAACAAAAATTAAAATTAACACATCTTTTAGGAAATGTCTCGATTTTTTTAAAGATATTTTATCGTTGGTTTATTGAAAAAATGTGAATTTAGTTTCATAATATAAAAAAAGTCTTCCCTATGGCTAGGAGAGTTGTAATCGAATACATTATCTCAAATATATTTAGCAAATATAATTTTATAATACTTTTACTCTTACTCTCTTGTAAAAAATATGATTATATGACACTACATAAAAAACCTTTATGTTTATAAAAATTTTAATATTCCGTAAAACTGTAGATTCGCAATATTTTTTTAAATAATCGGACCGAATAATTTTCATTTTTGAATAAAAATTAACCTGAATAAAACTTTAATGTATTTATTTTTCCTGCGAGATTGGTTGCCCTATATTTAAAAACGCTTAAAATGATATTTATAGGAGAAGATTTCTAACACTGTTTTCTTAGTAAATCTTTTAAATTACACCGAAATGGCTGCCAAAATATATTCCTTGATGATTCTATAAGAAAATGATCACAAAAAATAATTACTAGAAATTTTCATGTAGGGTTTTTTTGTCTTTGAACAAAGAAATCTACTGCTTTTAAAATGAGGATCCGATTGATCTAAAGAAAAAAAAATATAAAATAGGATGTTTGTATAACCTAGTATTATATATAGATATTCAAAAACCTATACAGTGTATTGTGTGCGATTATCCAAAAAAAATTATATTATCTTCTACTAATATTTCCACCAGGATTTTTCCTTAGAAAAAAGCTCATTTTCTATACCTTTTTATTTTATCATAATTGAATGAACTCAAACTGATATCATTAGGTCTCAAAAAATTAATTGAATTTAATGACTCTCATGAAATTTTTGATATCAAAATTACTATTCAATTTGTATAATCATGATTTCTGCTCGTTATTCAACATTATGTGATCCAAATAATTCTGAAATATCACTTTTGGCGTTAGCAGTTTCCCAAAGTTTGATAATTGTGATGTAATTGCGTAACGGTATATATTTTCAATATATCTTTTTGCAACACATACTCTGAATACACTTTTTCTTTTGATCTAATTCTTAAAATTTCAAGGCAGCCTGAGTGAAAATTACTTGTTCACATTTCAATCCTGAGTTTTCTCACAAAAGCTAATTATGTTTAAATATTTTTTCAGATTTAAATAACTCACCAAAGCTTCTGCGGATAAATGAAAAATATTTATACCAAATCAAAGCCCTTTTGTTCAACCGAAGATTTTTAATTGGGAATTTATTTTTCTGTCGATCTATCTAGACGAGTCAAACTTCAAACGCATTTTTTTCAAAAAATTTTGATCAAAGTTTGGAAGTAATCAAACTATAGAGTAATTTTCTATAAAATTTTTTTACCGGAACTATAGAGATATGATGCATAAAAATCATTTCAGACTATCTGTAAAACTCACATTCAGCTTTCCAATAGTATAATAATTCCCTCAACCTGCTATTAACAACTAAAGCTATATAATTTCCTATCTATCTGTATTTTTAGATTTAAACAGAATATACTTAACCATGCATTAATATATGTGTATTTTAATAGTTTTATTTTTTTCAAAATCAAAAAAATATTCTGCAGTCTGTTTTTTTTTATTTTATTCAAAGCAAAAACAGAAGTATCCACAATTACCGATGTGGATGGCATGATTTTAGTAAAAATTTCTAATTTTTTTTTGAAATTATTCGAATTAAACAATAAAATAAAGTTATTTATAATCATTTAAATTTTATAATATAAAATTTAAGTATTTAGTTTTCGGAAAAATAACCAATTTTTTGATAGGCTTCATAATATTTTTAGAATTTTTTTATAAAATTTATTGAATTTATTTGCTTGATGTTGATTTGTGTGTGTAAAGGCATATTTAGTTATATAATTTTGTAACTGCTATCATTTTTTCATCGATTTAAAATGTAAGGAATTATATTGAGTATTTCATCCTTCATAAAGCGATTTCAATTCTAAATTATTAAAAAAATGCTATTACTAAGGATAAAAATCATATATAATGGTATAAAATAATTTTATAGCAAAAATTTCTGCCAAATTAT
>LSSL01001122.1:0-11558 GCA_001953115.1 Smittium mucronatum
CGTCTATTAATACTGGAAAGTATTGGTAGATCAAATGCCCCCTTGAACCAATTCCCAGTGTGTACGGAGCTGCTAGAGCGGCGAGCGGAATTTGGTAGGATATTTTTTCGAAAATTCTCAACTTTTTTCAAATTTTTTAATAATGTTGTTGTTCATTTTTATTAAGTTTAAAAATAAATTCTGCGTAAAAAAAAAATTATCAAGTTACGCTGAAACACGGTATATGAGAAATTACCTTGAAAAATTATGAATTTATTCAATAGATAAAAAAATAAAACAGCAAACTTAGGAAATAGTAGTAAAATTTTGGAATTAAACAAAAATTAGAATACCTTGTGCAAGTGTTTAATTAAGATTGGTCTCCATAAAAAAAAATTTAAAGTAAATTAAAATAATATAATTTTTTTTTAGCATATAAAGATATTTACCGAAAAAATATCAGTTTAAAGCAATATAAATAAAAATTTTAAGCTCTATGCATGCTAAAATTTAATCTATGGAATTAAAAAAATCTTAAATTAACGAAGACAAAGTCTGAAAAATCAGGCTGATTGTATATTAAAAAAATATACATTTTTTCCAAAACAAGTTTAACTCCCATAATAGATCGAGTACGAAACATATCAAGTATTTAATCTTATTCTTTAAAAAAAACAACTCTTTTAAGATAGATTTTCAAAAGTCTTTGACTTCAAAAATATTGGATACAATTTTTTATAATATTTCCGGTAAAGGGCTGAATTTCCAACTGGGATACTATTAGTACAATATGAAAAAAAAATAGTGTTCGAAATTCATAAAAAGAAAAATCTATCACCATAACCGACAATAATAAAAAAATGAAAGTTTAAAAATATATCAACGAAACTAATATTAAAAAATTTACAGATAATTAAGATCAATAAATATTTATTATTTGTATTCAGACTCTAAACTTATCGCCCAAGAAGTTGGGAAAATACAAATGAGGTCATTATAAATTCTACAGAGACTATCATATATAAAAGCTTTAGTTAGAGATACTTATTAAAAATTTATGATGTACATTTGATATGTCTAAAATTTTCTATCTCATTTTTTTAAGTTTAAAAATATGAAATAAATATATATTATGACTATAAACAGACTCAAATCTTAAAAAATTCTTCCAGAATATAAAATAAAACACAATAATTTAAAACAATACATGTGGTTACATTTAGAGAAATTTCATAGGATGGGTCTAAAAATATTTACATCTAGCTTCAAACTGTCACAAGAGATATTAAATCTGTATTGTATTCTTAAAGCTTTTCGATTGGGATCCTGTTGTAAAGAAACACCATGTTAAGAGTTTAAATAATTAATTACCACTTTAAAAAAAATTTTCTCAAGAGAACGGAGATGCATGACATGTAGAGGAGTGTTTATTGACAAATTTTCTAAAAAAATTTCACTTTTTTTATTTATTTTAATAGATATTTATTGCTTTCTAACAACTTTTTCGTTAAATATTTTAAAAAATGATTGTATTATATGTTAAAGTGAATATTGAAATTTTTAAATTTTAAATTACCAAAATTTGATCTAATTTTTTAATCCATTAAATTTTCACCGAAAAACTAATTTATCTACTTTAAACTTCACAAAATATCGAAATTTCCTAGTAGTTAGTTATTTTTTAGATCAATTAGCTCATTTTTAATTATCAGAAATGAAAGATTGTCTCAAATTAAAATAAACGTACCGTTTTTTTAATTTTTTAATTTAAACTATCTTTCACACAACCTCAACCAGAATTTTTACAATAATTAGCCTCATAAAAAGTAAAATTTCCCAATATATGATAAAATTTGAGTTTTTACCATATATTTTGCTGATTTTTAAACTTTATTTATGGATTTATAATAATTTGATTTTTATTCTTATATTTTTATGGATAGAGTATATTCTGGAAATAAATATAAATTTTTAGACATTTAATTTTGTTATTTCAGAGGATAAAGTCATGAATATTATAAAAAAAAAATCCCAAATATTTTTTTCTTGTTTTTATTCTTATTGAGCCCCCTCAATTCCCTCTTTGTTCACAACCTTATTTTGATCTCAAATGTTTTTTTATTTTAAATGAAATAAATCATTAACTAACCAATGATTTAAAACATTTTCCTACAAATTAATTTTCTAGAAAAATAAACGACATTTATTCATCAAAAATTAGCATTCGAAATTTGTTAATTAGAGTGAATTTCCAAAAAAAATATTTTTATCAAATATTTTTTTCTAAAATTAAGTTTTATATAAATGTAGGAATACTCTTTTTAATATTAAAATATATTCAACCACCTATTCTACTAACCGTGATAAAATAAAAAAAAAAATTTATAAATTATAAATGGATTTGTACCATGTAGGCTTAGAAATTTTGATAATTAGATAAAATATGTATTAAATAAAATCACCAGATTAAATATAATTTGTTAATTTTTTTCTCTAGGTATATCTTTTGGTCAACATAATTTTTAAAAATTAAAAATTATAAGATCTTTCAAATATCTAATAACTCCCTTATTATCAATATTATACTCTATTTAGAACATTTATATATATTAGGGTTAAAAAATAAAATAAAAATAGTTTCTAGAATTTAAATATTATATTCATTAAAAAAATTATACCCAATTAGTATTTAACATCAAAAAACCCTGAATTATTATAAATTTACAAAAAAAGTTAAAAAATCAGCAAAATATATGGTAAAAACTCAAATTTTATCATATATTGGGAAATTTTACTTTTTATGAGGCTAATTATTGTAAAAATTCTGGTTGAGGTTGTGTGAAAGATAGTTTAAATTAAAAAATTAAAAAAACGGTACGTTTATTTTAATTTGAGACAATCTTTCATTTCTATAAATTAAAAATAAGCTAATTGATCTATAAAATTACTAAATACTAGGAAATTTATATAGTATGTGAAGTTTAAAGTAGATAAATTAGTTTTTCGGTGAAAATTTAATGGATTAAAAAATTAGGTCAAATTTCAGTAATTTATAATTTTAACTTATCAATAGTACTGAAACATTATTTATATTTATTTAAATGAAATTATACTAAAAGATATTTATTTTCTCATGATGTTAATTTAATTTTTTTAAATATTATTTAATATTATATATCAATGGATATTATTTGGTTAAAGTTTTAATAGAATATGAAATATAAATATTGAGTTTTTTTATGAAACCGAAACTTTTATTATTGAGGAATTTTTAAACAAGTATTATTATAAAGTTTAAAAATTAAACATATATAGATATTTTATTAATTTATTTAATCTTTAATTCATAAATTATCAAAAAAATTTGAATTTTAATTAATTAATAAATGTTTTTTGAAAGCAATTTAATTTAAAAATCAGAATAATGCAGATATATGATTAAAAATATTCATTAAAATAAAAAATATATATCTTTATCGGAATTATTATAAGATTCAAAAAAATTACAAAATTTTATTTTATTAAAAATAAATTTTTTAGTTTAAAAATTAATATTTAATTAAATTACACAATATATAATCATTAAAAAATCTAAAAATATTCCCCAGTTAATATTTTAATCTTGAATTCCCAGAAATTTTTTTATTATCAAAATTATGAATTTTTAAAAACATTTTAAAAAATTAATAAATAATTTGATTTTTAAATATTTGATGTAAAGCACTAACAGGTTAATTTCATCAAAATTATTATAACCTAAGATAAGGGTATTCTCAAAAACTATAAAAAAATGGAATTATGTTGGAAATCTATATATTCATATACTTATTCTTATAGAATTAATTACGAAAAAAATTATTTGGACAGTTATATAAAATTAATTATAAAAATTGGTTTTCTATTTGTAAAAATAGAGATTTTTACTAAATTTTAAATGTACATTTTCAAAAATAAACCGTTTTTTTGAAAATAATTGGAAATATACAGATTTTGAAACAATTGCAAAACTTTATTGGGTTATAATTTAAATTTAATTTTTAGCGAATTTATTTTCTAATTAAATTTGCTGTTGATTGATGAATAATATCGGCTAATTAATGGAATCAAATTGCACTATACAAATTTAACTGTCTATTACCGTTGCAATTAGAGAAAATTCACAAAGACCCCAGTTTTGATTAAAATTTAGCTTCACTATTCCATATTGATAATTAATGTATAGAATATGAATCCAAACTCTATATAGGATCGGCAAAAGCTAAAATAGTCATTTCACTGTTGAGACAGTGAAATCATAAATTATCCCTGATAAATTTTGTTATTTTTGTATGATTTGACTATAAATTCCAAAATCAGAGTAACTTTGAAATTATTAATTTTTATTTTTAAAGAGTTAGTTTTTTTAACATATATTTGAATATAAAAATTCACATGTGCTTTTATGGAGGTCTGGGACTTTATTTTGACAACCAGTACTAGATTCAAAATATGTTAATACCAAAATATAATTATAATTATGCATTTTGACTGCATTTATCATGTATATTTTTTAAAATAAACATCTTTTATATGTAAATAGCATTCTTCTTTAAAATTTTGAAATTTGAAATCCCTTTTCAAAAAATATGATTGTAGTTATATTCTACAGTAATTAGTTTAAATTCCAATTAATTAATTAGCTTTTATTTTAAATTTAATTACTATGATTTTCTTAATTGAAATAATTTAAAGATTTTTTTATTCTTTTGAAAATTCGATTATTCAAGATATTTTTTTCTTTAAAAAAAAAAAAATCAAATAGTAAGGTTGTTTTTCGGAACCATTTTTTCGTAAAAAGAGAAAAAGGTAAATGATAGTAATAGAAATTATTTACGCAAAAAAAATCTGGGAAATATTTATCACCATATTTCAATTGGTATCGATTATTGATAAGTTTGGTTTTAATTATCTATACGTAATGCTCATGTAAAGAAGTTATTTTTCAGAAAGCTAGAATAAAAAAATATATATAAAAATCACTAGAAGTTCTTTGTACAATGAAATAAATTCATCCATCATAACGAAAAAAATTATTTTTTAATAATATAGATATTGATTCCTATATATAAAATTCTATTTATACACTTTAATTTCAAAAAAAAATAAGAAAACTTTTCTTATAATAAAAATTTCAATTTTCTGATAATGAAAATACGCTTAACTTTTTTGATTTATTGGAATTTTTTCAATGCTTTAATCGCTTTATTAATTATTTATACTAATATTTTAATTATTATTAGATTTTTTTTTGGATTAAGTAATTTTTTCATTTGAAAAATATGTTTTAATTTTTATTTAAACTCTTTTTTTTGAAAAATTAAATAATTCTTTATTTTGTTTAGTGTAGCTTTGCCTATTTATGCGATACATTTTTGAATTTTATCTTATTTCTCTCAATCTATTAATTTTATTTAAAAGATAGTTTGTTAATTACTGTCTTATATCTATGTTCCATACAGTGATTATAAATATGGAATAATGGTGAAACTTTTTTAATTAAAACTGTGGTCATTATGAATTTTTTCTAATTGAGATAGAAATAAATAGCTAAATTCATATGTAGCATATCAAATCAATCTAATTCTTAACAGCATTCATAAATATACGATAAATCAATAAGTGAATCCATTTGGTAAAAATGAAAATGAAATTAAAAACCTTTCTATTTTTGCAATTATTTTAACATCTGTCTATTTTTTCGATTTTTTTCGAAAACTTATCTATTTTTGCTAATACCCAAATTAAAATCATAACATCAATCAGTACGATATAATTTTAAAAAATTTAAATATAACATTTTGTAATTATTAGATAATCAATAATGATCAAAATATCAATATTTATATTGAATTTATTATTCTATGTAAATATTATTAAGATTATTTTTAATTCATTAAAAAATTGAATATCAAAAATTAATATAGAGAATACTCACAATCGATTAATTTTAAGTTTTAGATTGCGTAGTTTATATTTATAAATATTTCTATTTAAAATAGAAAATTATACGTTTTTATTCTTTAAAATGTTTTCTATTGAAGTTTTTTATATAATTTTTCAAAAAATCAGTTTCTCTAAAATAAAAAATTTAGATATTTATATAGTAAATAATTCAAAAATTCGAATTAATCTATTTAATTTAAAATCTTCCTTTGTGATAAAAGCCCCAAAATCATCCTAAATTTTCTAAAAAAATTATATTATTTTAGATCAATATAATATAATTTTTTATTATATTTTATGAATTGTTATATAATATTATTGTCGAAATTCAAAAATTTATATTTTACCTTTAAGGTAAAGTTATTTCACACATTGGATTTTTATAATATCTTTTTGTTAAGATAATTATAATATCCTAATTTATTTTTAAATTAATATAAAAATGCTGAATTAACTAGCAACATTACTATTTTCCTGAACCTGTAAATCTTTGATGTTTCACAATACGTTAATTCGCCAAAAAAATTAATAAAAACATCCTATCTTTTTAATGAATAATAAATCAATAGAAAACTGGTTATTATCGTATTAATACGTATTTTTTTGACCGAAAGTAAAAATGAAACCCCTATACACCAAATTTGTGTTTAATTGAGAAAAAATTTAAAAAATACACAATCTCTTTTATTATATTTACAAATTAAGAAAAAAAATTAAAGAATTAATTGAAATGAACTCAAAATTTTAATTATTCGATTATATTTATTCCTTTACCTTATCTCGAGTCTTATCTTTCCCAGTCCCTATAAAATTTCTTTGTTCATAAAAACAATATTTAATGATTATTTTATTCTTGCAATATTATCTGCCAGAGGCCCTTCGAGCTTCATGTATCTCTTACCTCTAAATATCCCATCATTCTCGCTTTACTTTCTCCTCAAAAATATAATGTTAATTTCTAAAGAAGGGTTTAATAACAAATTAATTTATATCATATCCTTTTTTTATCCTTTTTTTGCTTTTTTTATTTATAATTTTTTTATTTTCTATCAAACAAAAGAGCTAATTATATTTGATGAACCTGTAATGCTTTTAATTCTTACTCTGTTAAATTATATGTCTGATAAATGTATTGATATAAAGTTTTTATTATATAGTATCATAGTATAAGCTATTTTAAAAAATTTTGAATAACTCCTAAAAAATTATTTATTCTAGAACGAAAATTTGAGCTTCGAGATTAGATAAAATAATAAAGCACTTTTTTATAAATTTTTTTTTTTTTTTTATTAAATTTATGCTTTGAAAGATTTACTAATTAGCTCAATTTTCAAAATATTGAAGATAGTGTCTGGATAAAGGACTTTTTACCATTAATTTTTATTATTTATGTTTATTAATTATAGTTAATTATAAAATTTAATGACTTGAAATATTTGAAATAAATAAAAATCAATAAATTTTTTTATAGTATAATAAAGAAATGAGTAATTAGTACATTTTTTTTGAATTTCATTTATAAATTATGTTCTTTGTAAAATAAATCATATTTTTTTTTATAAAAATATGTATACTTTAGGTAATATAATACATGTGTAAGTGGTTTAAGTGAATTTAAAATGAATTATTATATTTTTAAAATCAAATCTATTTTTAAAAAAATAAGATCCAAATTTGGTTGCTTTATCATTTATTTATTTTGATTCATATTTATTTTAAATTTTAAATATTCTTATTTAAAGTAAATGAAATTGAAAAGTAAAACCTTTAAGAATTATTTATGAAAAAATTTATCTTATAGAAGATATTATTTTTCCAAAATTTAAATTTTTTATTCGTTTTGATATCAAAATATTTAAAATTGTTATATTATGTTAAATCTGCGTAATAATGCGAAAAATGTATAAGATAGCAAAAGTTAGATTCATGATTTAAGGGATAATTTATAGAATTCAAGAAATCAAATCATTTTTTTTATGTGATTTATCAATTTTACAGTCATATTTAATCATTAAAAATAATTCCATTAATGATTATTTTTTAAATATATCTACAAATAATAATATCAATAAGTGATTTATATTGTGTATAAATTAATATATTTCAATTTAAATTTCTAGAATTTCCGGGAATGTAAAAATTTTATTTATTAAGCATGCTCAATGAGAATAATTTTTTCTTTTGTATATTTATTAATTAAATTTAGCTATAAATTATTAAAGTTTTTAGGGGGGAAAAATTTAATATTTGTATATATTTTTTGAAACTATTAAATAATGATTATTTATAATTAATTTAGTTTTACTAAAAAATAAACTATTAACTGTAAATTTATTTTAGTCTTGATAAACCTTAGTGTTATAAGATAAAACTAAAATTTTTAAAATTTTAAAGAAAAATGTCATAAAAAATGAGATTAGTTTAAGGATATTTTGGAAACCACTTTAAAATTGTGACTTTTTTATTATAAAGTGATTAAGATAAAGAAATAAAAAAAATTATGATGATCAAATTTTATATCATAAACAAGGTTTTTTATAAGAGAAAAAATATAATACTGTAATAAATTTGATAATTTAGGTTATATTTGTGTAAGTGATTTCACATTTGGCATTGAAATATAAGGAATATTTCATTTATATATCTATTCATTCATGTTGAATATTATCATTAATAATGTTTTTAGACCAATATTGATCTGAGTTTACCTTAAATAAAGTAAAATACAAGTCCTGAATACAAAATGGTTTACTCTTTATAAAAAGGATATTGAGGAAGCCCCTTTGATACTAGGGACTTAAATACAGAAATATTAATAAATTTAGATTATAAAGACCCTCGAGTAAAGACTAAAGACAAGATGTGGAATTTTTAGGATAAATATTCCTATCCCATTTATTTCTTAAATATGAATGGTTATTTGATAACACTACATTTCTTACAATTTTATTATTACTTATAATACAATTACCTGTGCATTTTTTATATTTATTGTAATATAACCCCTATAATAATAATCGTAAACTGAAAAACAAGTTTTTAATAAAAGTTTGGTTGCCACAGCTGATATTTTAAGCCCCCAAAAAACCCCGGAGTGCAGAAAAACTCCGCATATTTATTAATTCTAATGAAATTTTTATTTCAAATGTATATTTTTAAAAATTATTTATATTTAATAAGCTTATAGAATTGCTTTATGTTATACTATGTATTGACTAAATATTAAAATTAAATAATAATGTAAATTTGATTAAATTATTTTAGAATCTCTTCAATTTAAATGTTATGAAACACACTAAATATATTAATTATCTCTAATTATAATCCATACTAATTATATGCGAAATAAAAAATACTTCGTTATATTTTTCAAAGTTTTTGTCAATTTTTGGAAAATTATGTAGTTTCTATTCAAGAAATAAAGTAAATAAAAAAAATATGTAAAAGCAAGAGTTTTTTTATAGGAATATATTTTTTATTTTTTGAAAAAAAAGATATTGCTATAATTAAAATAAAAATATCCATGTATTAATTATTAAAAAAATTAAATTAAAATTGTTAATATAATATTTTTGCAACATTTTTTTTATCTATTTTGTAAGTTAAAACCAAAATAAATTTTAAAATTAATAAAAATCATTTTTATTAATTTCTCAGCCTTAAAATTATTAATGATTTTTGGATCAATATGATAAAAAACCTTTTATATCCAAGAAAATAATTTTTCATAAAATTATAAAAAATTAAATTTATATTTAATTTATGTATTATATATTTAATAAATATTTATAACATACTTATGATTAGAAATATTTAATTATTGAAATTTATTAAAATTAAGTAATATGACACTGTATAAGATGTATTTTTTTACAGAAATCCAAAATTAAGTTCATAGGCTTATAATGTAATCATAATTTGAAATATTATGAGTGAATTTATTTTAAATTTTATCTTTATTAAACTTATCTTTTTATCTTTTTTTAGTTTAAAAAATGTAATAAAAAAATGTTTGAGTAAAAAGAAATTTTAATTTTAGTAGATTTTAGTGACTGTAAATTAAATTCTATTAGTGGAATTCAAAAAAGAAGTTATTTATATAATAAGCAGAAGATGGAAGTTATATAATTTCTATTAAATTTAAATTTTTTTAATAAATAATTTATAATTTGAAACAGTTATTAATTTTTTTTATGAAGAATTTATTTTTAATTTTTAAATACTAGAAAATATAAATAATAAAATTAAATGGAAAAATAAATAAATTGTAAATTATTTTAATCTTTCTCCCATCTATCACTCCAATGACTCCCATAAAAATGTAGAATTGGTTCAATGAAAGGCCTTATAAAAAAATATATTTTGAATTCATATAATAATGATATCGATTGTTTGTCAGGTCTTTTTTGATAGATGACTTTTTTTGGAATTTTGTTTCTGTTTTTTATAAATGTACCAAAAATTTGATTTTTGATCATTATTTATAACTACATATAAAACTAACTGAAAAGATTTAATATATTATAAATTAAAATTAAATATTATGAAATTTTTAAAGAAGTTTTTCCCTGAATTGATTTAATTCCCAAAATTTTACTTTTTTGGATAATTTTAGATCCGATTAATTTAATTTAATTAAATTATGTATTATATAAATTATAAATCATATATTTATCTAATTTTTGTTTTAAAAAATTAAAAGGCATTTTAGTTTTATACTTTTATTTAAAATACCTTTTTTTAGATGTATTGAATCTAATAAAAACCAAAACTAAATATTTAATCAGATGGATTATATTGATTGTTTATTTTATATTTTTCTAGAAACATATTTATAATACAATTTCTTAAAGATAATAATATGAATTTAATAAAATTAAAATTAATTATACTATTAAAAGATTTTTTCATTAAAATATTACTAAGAACAGGATATTTGGACTTTCATTTGTTTATTCGAATAATTAATCATAGAATCCACAACCTTTTTTTAAAAAAATAATTACTAGATTGTTAATATGTTTATTATTACCTATTTCTTTATTAACTAAAATAAATTTTTATATTTATAATTGTTCAAAAAACTATTATTAAATTTTATTATTCATAATAAAGAACTAATTCAAATGTTTATGAATATCTTTTTAAAAAAAATAGAATTTTTTTTTTAAATTAAAAGTTAAAAATAAAATAAAATAAATTCTATATAAATAAAAATATTTTAAATTGACATATAATTACGGAATGATACAAGATTCTTAATTATAATAAATTTTGCTAAATATATTTATTTTATTAAATATGTAATATAGATTTCAAATGTCATTTTCGGCTAATTATTTTAATCATTATCATTCATTGAAGCTAATTACAAATATATCTGTTTTCATGATTATATACTCTATAGAGATTTTTTTCTAACAATTTTAGATTTATTTAGATTTATTTATATTAAATTTGCTTTTTCAATATGATATCTAATAGATTTCATATAATTTCAATGTAAAACGGGATATAGAATTTAAATAGAAAAAAAATGACAGTGATTAAAACATTAAATATATAGAAAACAATTTTTATTGGGATATTAATTAATT
>LSSL01001125.1:0-11706 GCA_001953115.1 Smittium mucronatum
TAATGCAGGAGTTTCTTCAGATACTATAGTAACTCAAGCATTTTGGAGCAGTTACACGATGTTTGATAATTACTATCGCTTGTCTCGTACCTCATGTACTAACTTGACACAAGCGATATTACCTTTGGAGTCACTTAATATGACCCCATCCAATGACGTATAATACAAAGTTAATTTAGTCTTTGACGACTATTAACTATTATTATACTAAGGATGGGGTCATATTAAGTCCCACCCACCCCACTACCAATCATTACCTTTGCGAAAAGATGATAATATATCAGAAATACGTACTTCAGTACACATTTTATACAAAAAATTTTATTCTATCTTAAGTTTAAAATATCTATTTTAAACTAAAGTAATTCTATTTTTAGATTTCATAAAAAATTATAATTTGTAAATTTCGATGTTTTAATAATAAAGATGATAACATTTAATATGACCCCATCCTTAGTATAATAATAGTTAATAGTTGTCAAAGACTAAATTAACTTTGTATTAACTCTTTTCTGCGTAAAATATAAGGTGAACGATTTTATCCTTTTTTATCGCAGTAATCTTTTTTAGTTTAGTCCAATCCAATCCTTTTTCTTTTTTTTTTGTATCACGGAATTAGTCCAGTCCTTTTAGAATTAAATTTTGAATCGATGCTGGTGTATTTCTGTCCATCTGGCATTTTTATTCCTTTCCAGGTCCAAGTTCTTTCTTTACTGCGATTTGTATATACTATTTAACACAACTGGTTGAAAGTTTTGAATTATCCAACAATATACTATAATTATATATCTAATGACAACATTATACAGATAGCGATATCCATTTTTGTACTATCGGCCCTAAAAGGGTTAGCTGAGATTGTATAAGTTTCTGTCGACTAAGGGGGAGATATACTTCAATTTTTTCTATTTTGATTATTAATAATTAATTTAGTGATTGAATCGTTGAATTCCATTTGTCCAGATGATGTCGATAATCGGTATATTTTCCAATTCAATTAAATTTATCAATCGAAAAATAAACTACGCAATTTTATCAAATTTTGAGGAAGATATTTGGTTGGTTAATTTTAATGATGATGTTGAGAGAGTTTGATTTACTTGCTGTTTTTTATAAGTCAAATTCCGTGATAAAAAAAAAAGTATATTTAAAAATACAATTATTTGTCTAATTTCTTCGCTGAAAAAATGCCAGCCTATTTATACTCCCTTGATTTTCATTTAATAAATCAACATTATACTGGTTAAATTGTTCAAATTTGCAAATGTATTTATCAACTTTAGCGAATCGGATTTCTTAAAACATACAGAGACGAAAGAGTGTCAAGATATTTGACCTAAATGTCATTTCACCTAATTATTCAGCCTGTTAAAAGCCAAAATAAAAACATACTTGCCAGTAAAAATAGTTAATTTTGATAAAATGGCCCTTTTGCAAAAATGCGCTTAATACTTGTTTATTATTAGTCATAAATTGGGCGAAATGCTGTAGGTCAATTGGAAATAGGTGAAGTGACCCGTAACCAAAATCTAATATCATAATGAAAACTATGTAATAGTGAGCCAAACGTTGAGCTTTGCAAATACTGCGGTAACGCTTTTGTGTTTTTAATCCGCAGCCGAATGAGTTCATATAACCTACATTAGCCGATTCATTAGAATCGTCCATGTAAAAGATTGTATATAATCTCAGATGTAGACATTAATTTAAGAATTATGATTTTTTTTCAAGAGATTTACTCAGGGTGTAGTTTTATAAAACGGCTCATATCCCCTTGATTTTTTCTTTCTTTCAGGAGTTATTTTTCTTGAGTTCACTTTTCTGAAAAATGAAATTAAAAAGACTCAAACCCTCTAAAGCTTCGATCGATTTTCAGAGTGCTCCCAGCCTTCGTTCCAAGGATGGGGATTCTCTTTCGCTTTCCCCGAAATCTTTTGATAAAGCCTCTAGGAAAAGAACTGCTATTGAAAATCCAATTTCTATTCCAAAAAAATCTGTTCAATCAGTGTCTCTTCTTCAACTTTTTCGCTTTACCACTTATAATGAAAGGTTAATCTTGGCAATTGGTACCTTATCCGCTATCTTGACTGGCGCGGCTTTACCTTCTGTGATTGTTTTGTTTTCTAATCTCTCCGCCGATTTTATAAAATACTCGAAAGAGGCTGATTCTAATCCTCAATTGGCAAGTAACGAACTTAAATCTAGCGTCAAATATAACTGTTTATTCATTGTGGGAATATCAGCTGCAGTTCTAATATCTGCTTATGTTCAAAATGTTTCGTTTTCTATTGTCTCTGAACGTAACTCTCTAAGAATCCGTGAATTATATTATACTTCTGTTTTAAAACAAAATATGGCGTGGTTTGATAAAACCTCAACTGGAGATTTAACCACGAGAATTTCCTCCGACGTTGTTCTTATTCAAGACGGTACTGGCCCCAAATTATCCCTATTTTTACAGCTTTCTACTACATTTGTTTCTTCGTTTGTAATCGGGTTCATTAAAGGTTGGAAAATGGCTCTCGTCGTAATGTCAATTATCCCTTTATTAGTATTCATTGGTCTGTTTATCAGTAGCAGCGTGGGAAGAAAGACTAAAGTTGCTCTTGATTACCGCTCCAAATCGGGCTTAGTAGCTAATGAAGCTCTTTCTTCTATGAGAACTGTATTAGCATTCAACGGCCAAAAACGAGAATCTGATAGATATGACACTAGTAATGATCTAGCTGCTAAAGCTGAGCTTAGTAAATCATTCTCTCTTGCTTTAGGTTTGGGTGGAATATATTTCTGCACTTATGCAATCTACTCCCTTGGTTTTTGGTACGGTGCTAAACTCATAAGAATGGGCCAGTTAGATCCAGCTAGTGTTTTAAATGTATTTTTCGCTTTCGTTATAAGTGGTTCTTCAATAGGCCACGCAACCCCCAGTATCTCTGCCATCACTTCTGCTAAAGGTGCTGCAACTAATGTCTTTAACGTTATCGACAGAGCCAGTCCTATTGATCCGATAGAAATGGATAGTGGAGTTAAAGTTGACTATTTTAAAGGTGAGATAGAATTTGATAATGTATCATTTGGCTATCCTACTAGACCAGATGCTAAAGCCTTAGATGGATTCTCGATAAAAATAAAGCCTGGTCAAAAAGTGGCTCTTGTAGGTCACTCTGGATGTGGGAAATCGACTACAATAGGATTAATCCAAAGGTTCTATGATGTGGATTCAGGCTCTGTTAAAATTGATGGGGTCGATATTCGTCAGTATAATGTAAGATCTCTACGACAAAACATTGGCATTGTTAGCCAAGAGCCAGTACTATTTGACACTACCATCCTCAAAAACATCCAATATGGGGCAAAGGACTATGAAAAAAGCCCACCAACTTTCGAGCAAATCGTGCAAGCGTGCAAGGAAGCAAATATACATGATTTTATAATGTCTTTACCTTTGAAATATGACACTGTTGTTGGCGAAAGAGGAGCTCAACTATCTGGAGGTCAAAAGCAGCGTATAGCGATAGCCAGATCATTAATACGCAATCCACAAATACTACTGCTAGATGAAGCCACCTCTGCTCTTGATACTGAGTCAGAAAGACTAGTTCAAGATGCCCTAGATCGAAGCTCAAAGAGCAGAACCACAATAACCGTTGCACATAGGCTATCAACCATCAAAGATTCCGACGTTATCTATGTTTGTGACAAAGGCTGTGTAGTAGAGTATGGAACACACGAAGAGCTAGTGGGTAGGAATGGGGCTTATAGCGCGTTGGTAAATGCCCAAACCATAAACAGTGAATCTTATGAACCTTTAGAAACAGAATATAAAGCAAATGATCTAGAAAAGGTTCATAAAGAGAAATTCTTATCAATAGATTTGTCAAAAACGATTAAGGAGCCGAAATTGGAATTAGAAGATACTGTTATGGTTTCTAATAAAACAGGTATTTCTTCGCTAATCAAGATATTCACTTGTGATAGAAAGAATATGATTCCATTCATTCCCGGACTGTTGGGATCTGCTATAGATGGTTCCATTTTCCCTCTTTTAGCAATTTTTTATGCGAAAATGCTAGCCTCATTTAGTGAAACAGATTTAGCCCAGCAGAAAAAAGATACGGACCTCTATTCCTTAATATTTTTAATTTTAGGGATAGTTGTTTTCTTTTCGGTTTTTTGCCGAACATACTTTTGTTCTCTTGGTTCGTTAAAAGTTACAGAAAAACTTAGAAGTGATTTCTATAAGTCCATCATATTTCAAGATTCACAATTTTTCGACAGAACTGAGAACGGAACGGGTTCTTTAACAGCTAGATTGGCATCTGAACCGGAAGAAATTTATAAATTTGGCTCTGAATCTTTCCCAATGGTTTTCAATTCGTTATGCTCCATGATAGTTGGAATTTCATTGTCTTTTTCCAGAGATTGGAGACTGACACTCATCATGCTGGCTATCTTTCCGATGAACGTTTACTCGGAAGGACAACTGCAAAAAAGCATGTCCGGTAGGGTTAAAAAAAGCAAAATGGTTACCGAGGCAAGCGCTAAGGAAGCAGCTGAAACTGTTTCAAATATTAGAACAGTGGCAGCACTAACTAGGGAGTTGATGTTTATAGAAAACTTCTGCAAAAACAATTCAAAACATTATAAGTTTGCAATTAAGAGCTGTTTTTATGGGGGTATCTCGTTTGCATTTTCACAATGTTCAATGTTTCTCTTTTACGCTATGGCCTTCTATTTTGGGTCTTTATTTGTAATTAATGGCACCCTGTCTATAGAATCGATGTTTGGGTCCATTGAAGCTATTGTTTTTGCGACGATAGCTCTGGGTCAATCTTCGCAGCACCTTAGCCTAGCTCCCAAGGCCTTAGTATCGTCGGTAAAACTTGTTGAATCACTCAGCACTAAACCTAAAATCGATATAAAAAACCCTGATGGTGGATCTATTACAAACACTAAAGGAAAGATTTCATATCTTAACGCTGAGTTTAGTTATCCTTCTAGAATTGATGTCAAGATACTTAAAGGTGTTAGTCTAAATGTTAAACCAGGAACAACAGTTGGGTTGGTGGGTAGCTCTGGATCAGGAAAATCCACAATCATCAATCTTGCACTCAGACTATATGACGTTTTAGACGGATCTGTAAAACTAGAAGACGTTGATGTCAAGGACTGGAATCTTCATAGTTTGAGAAACGAGCCTGCACTTGTTAGCCAAGAGCCTTCGCTTTTCGATGTTTCTGTTGCCGAAAATATTAGATATGGAAAACCAGATGCAACACAGCAAGAAATTGAGATGGCGACGAAAGCAGCTAATATTCATAAAGTGATTATAAATTTACCAGATGGTTATAACACTCGAGTTGGAGCTAATGGTGGCCAACTTTCAGGGGGACAAAAGCAGAGGATGGCTATTGCTCGCGCCTTAGTGAGAAATCCCAAGATTTTGCTTCTTGATGAGGCCACCTCTGCACTAGATACAGAAAGTGAGAGGTTAGTACAAGGGGCCTTGGATGAAGCGTCAATCGGAAGAACAACAATATCTATTGCTCACAGACTATCAACAATCCAGAATGCGGATTGGATTTATGTGTTCGACAAGGGTGAGATAATAGAGCAAGGAACTCATTCACATCTTTTGGGATTGCAAGGTACTTATTATAATCTGGTTGCTCAGCAGTCCCTGAACATACTATAAAAGCTATTGTATATTTTTCGGCTCTTATAGTTTGGCCTTTCAAAAAAAAATCATTGAATTTCTAACTCCAGTGATAGCATTCATTTCTAAAAATATAATCATCAATTAAAGCCAGTAAAAGTAAACACTGGAGATTTATTAAGTTTAAGTTTAGAAGCCTTAGGAAGTTTATAATTATATTTTTATATGCACTCAGAATACCAACAATAGTCACTTATTTTTGAGTTGCTTAGATAGTGAATATTTATTTTGAAAATTAAAAACATTGATGGGAAACAATTAAATGTTGAAAAATTATCAATCGAAATTAAGGTAAATCAAGCTCTACAAAAATGCGTATAAAAAAAGGTTTAAAAAAAGTTCTATTAAAATTTTCTAGATGGAGACAGAGCCCCAAGAAAAAAAAACGGATGTTGAGTGAAAACTATATTTTTATTGTTTTAATATGTTTTTGGTAAATTCTATATTATAAAAAAACTCAAGATTTATTGGTATTATGTTGCAAACGAATGTATTTTTTGGGAAATTTGTGCAGACAGTAAAAAAAAAAGTATTTATCCAATTTTTTTATACAGAATAATAGGGAAAGGATAATAAAAGATAATCGATTTTATGCAAGAGTGTTTAATCTTCGTAGAAATCCAAATCAAAAGTGAACTTCCTGTAGAACAGAGTGGCTATATTCCAAGAGACGCTTATAGCGGTTGCCACGAGACATATTATACTGGATATGATGGAGATAACAAAGACAGTATTGTTTCCGATGTTGGATACGGTAACTTCCATCAAGAATGCTGATAGTATAAATGAGATGATGAAATCGCGGCGTTGGTGGAACAGTGTTGCGGATATAGCTAAAGATACTATCAGCAAAAAGTTGGTGATTATGAAGGCGGGGTTAGCGTTTGATGTGACGCTATAAGAATCAGCGAACTTCTGGGCCATCTCCATCGTTATGAAACCGGTTCCTTCGGGGCTCTTGATACCGAAACTTGGTCCTTCGGTAACAAGAAAATATAGTGAGTTAGATGTTGTGATTGTGGAGGTTAGTTCCCATCCCACCAGCACGGACACTGGCATGTGGAGAAGCCCGTACGCTATCATGCTTGAATACGGCACGAATTTGTTGAGTTTGACGTAAATTGCTAAAACCAGAGCCAGGGAAAATATTTTAGTGATGGTTGCTTCAATCAATCTGTTTATGTTCTATAGATGATTACATTTTAAGAATATTGTCTTGTAAAAAAAAAAAACGAAAAAGTACATTGGATTTACTATACATATAAGTTTGTAGAAGGCTTACTAGTAGGAAGCTAGAAAGGCATGTCATCACGCAGTAAGAAAAAGGGATAATAAATAGGCTCTCTGAAATTGATGCTGAGTTTTGACTCTGGCCCAAAAGGAATATGGGGAACCCAAAGAAAAGTATAGACCCGGTGATTGAAAGGTAGAAAAACTCTGGTATTGGAGTAATGAATGTAGGGTAATGAACACATGCATCGATAAAGTTCATGGGAACAGACTTGATAGTCATTACAGGCGGTTCAGTGTTGCTTTTAAGACTTTTTTCTAAAGATGGCGGTCTCAGTACTTTGGAATTTCCTACAGGATGTAAGATTAATGCTGCATTTGCACAAACTAGAATCAAAGAAGATATGCAATTGATATATTGAACATTATCCCTGGTAAATAGAACTATTCTGAACCCAATTTTCTTCAGTTTGTACATGAATACGCTCATTTTGAAAAAGAGGAGAATGGAATATGTTATTTAATGCTGAAAACGATTATTAATCAAACAGTTTTTTTTTTAAAACTAGCTAGGGAAGAAATAAATTCTAGACGGTCTGTTTATGAAGGAAGAAAGAGAATAAAAAATTCAATTGATAAAAAAAAAAAGAATTTTAAAAACTAAAAGATGGGTGCTATAAATAGTGTAGATGTAAAAATATAGGCAGAATTCATTAGGGGAATATAATCGAGTAAAAAGAACCATTGAGAGAGACAAGAATCTCAATTTAAAACAAGGGGTACGGTTATAGTAATTATAGGGATATACAAAAACAAGATTTATTTGTTTTTGAAGTAGTCAGCCATCATTCGTCTCTGTATTTTGCCGGTAGCAGTTCTTGGCAAACTATCGGTGATGTAAACGACTTTGGGAACTTTGAAAGCGGCGACTTTCTCGGAAACGTACTTTTTAATATCTTCTTGGGTTAGCTGAGGTTGGTTAGAACCATCATTAGGAGGGGATAAGACAACAGCGGCATAAATTTCTTGCCCATAAATCTCATGGTCTACAGCAAAACTAACTGCCTCAGAAACACCGGGGATGTTAAGCAATATGGCATCGATTTCAAGGGGGGAGATTTTCTCACCACCTCTGTTGATTAGTTCTTTAATGCGACCAGTCAGGAACAAGTACCCATCTTGATCCAAATAACCCTGATCACCGGTTCTAAACCATAGCTGGTTATTTAAAGAAGGGTCGATATCATCATTTGGTATAGCGGCTGTGAAGTTAGCAGCATTTGCAGAAGGGTTGTTAAGGTATCCAGCAGTTACATTATTACCACGGATACAGACTTCACCCAAGTGAACACGCTTCCCAGAATCATCAAGAATGGCTACCTGGACACCTTGAGGAATCCCAACGCTGCCGGAGACGTGCTTTTTGGGAGGGATTGGGTTTGAAGTCATTTGGTGGGAGGCTTCAGTCATAGCATATGCCTCCAATACGGGGGCTTTGAAAGCTTCTTCCAAACGTGATAGAATAGTAGGGGCTAAAGAGGCAGAGCAAGATCTGATAAATCTGATTTTAGGAAGGTTTTCAGGAATGGGTTTTTGAAGCTGGATTTGATGGATGGTAGGAACTATGAAAATGAAAATTTATAAAAACAAATGATCAGCCAAAGATATACATATACTTTAATATGATGAGAAATTACCGGCAGAATACCAATTAGCGCCGTGTTGGATGAAATCTTCCCAGAAAGTGGAAGCAGAATATTTAGGGGGTATGATTACAGAACCTCCCGAATACAAAGTAGACATAAGGGCACCGATCAAACCGTGTACATGGAAAAGAGGCATAACAATAAAAGTACGGTCCAAGCTAGTTAAGTTATATGTGTTTTTGATGTTTTTCATGGAACAGAGAATGTTCCTGTGAGAAAGAGGGACAGCTTAATTGAAAAGAAGGAATAATTAGAAAAGCAGAAAGAGAAAAAACAGAAAAGTGGGCAGAGTCAACGGAATTTTACCTTTAGGGCGGCCAGTAGTACCAGAGGTGTGCAGAAGAAGGGCAACATCGGTATCAACAACAGTATCAAAGTTGACAGAAGTAAAACTTGTAGACATAGATATTGAGGAAGAATCCAATTGCTCTAGTTTTATGCCGAAATCAGAATCCCAAGAAGCGAACCATACGGGAATATTTAATTTTTTGGCGGCATTAATCCCTTCGTGGGAAGAAACGTTTTCCTTGTGTGAAATGTTAACAATAAGGACTTTACTTGAAGAATCTTCAAGATAAAACTCTATTTCAGATTGCTTCATTGCCGGATTTAAGGGAGCGGAGACAGAGCGCATCAAAGTAGTACCAAGGAAAGTAATGAGATTCAGCAAGCCATTTTCCAACATATGAGCTATGGGATGACCGGGGGTTTGAGCGACATTAATTCCATTAGAGGCGAATAAGTCAGTGGCCTGGGAAATAAACTTGCGCACCTGCTCGTTTAATTTGGAATAAGATAGAGCAGCATTAGGAACGTCAGAAGTAGAGGTGGTGATAGCAGCTGTTGACTCAGGGGCAGAGTTGAATACAGTAGCGAAAGTGGTTGTATTAGACATTCTAATAATAAGAGAAGCTTTTACTGATGGAAAAAAAAAAGAGAGTTTAGTGTACAAGAGAACTTGATAGTATGGATAAAGAAGCGTTGGGATAGATTGGACTATATATTCAGAAATCAACTTCCCCGAGTGCGAAACATTAGTTTGGATACAGAGTTCTCGAATAGAGAAATGTGACAGACTAGATTTCTGATTAGATCAAATAGGGTTGCAGAATAATGCCTGGAAAGCAAAAAGAAAATTGCGCGATTTTCTGTACGCCAGCCCAGTGGCATTGGTCTGGGCCCGAATCAGTGTAAATGAAACTCTATTGGTTGATATTTGATGGATATATCTTTCAAAATGCCACTGGAGAGCCCAGCGGAACCGCTAGGTGAAATGGATAAATTCACCAGAATATTAATTCTACTTTTGATAAAAAAATCTGCGATAAAATAATAATATTAATCCTATGAAAATAATCCTCGATAAAAAAGTGATAATAATCCAGAGAAATTAGGTGATTTATTTTAGGCTTTTTATGGTTCAATTTGTTAATGCCGTAATTTTGCGAAAAAATTCTGTAATATTAAAAATGACTGAGTTATGTTGACTCTAAGAAAACGATGGCAGATTTTATTTTCTTGAATGTATTTATCAAACTGTTTACTAAAAGTCTAAAAACAATATCGTCAAAATAACAAAAGTATCTAAAGAACCAAACCCCTAAAACAGAATAAAGCTCTGGTTATGCTTTTTAGAGAAAAAAATGAATTTGGATTCGTTCGTTATTTGGGACTGTTTTTGAAATTCATGTCTATTTTAAATTAGATAATCATTTCTTTTTAAAGTGGAATTTGATAAAAATTATTTTTTTGTGCAACAGAATTTTATCAGCAACTGTTAATTGCGAATAAGAGATATAGACATGCCAAGCTGCCTACTTGCCTACTTGCCCACTTTTCTACTTGCCCACTTTTCTACTTTTCTACTTTTCTACTCATTCTCACTTTTTGCTACTTTATAAAAAGGTGTCATCCATGACGCCATATTGCTGTAAAATTCCGATAAATATATTCTTTAAAATATGCTTAAATCCTTGATAAAAAAAATAATTAAACTAGTAACTGATTAGTTTATTAGATCCAAAAAACCAATGGCTAATTCTATCAACAACATGACACAAAAAAAAACTAACATAATAATCAACTTCATCGTGCAACTCTTATTTGATTATCATCTTTTTCTGACCAATGGAAACGATGTTTTGAAAATAAGAGGTCAATAATAATAAAAATTGGCAGTCCAATTGGTAGTCTAACCGGGCATGGAGAAAAAAATTTATTTTGCTGAATTGTATGAAATGTCGCACAATTCTTGGTCGTCTTCTGATAAAGTCTTCCACTGATCTTTCTAATTTATTATCCTTGATAAATTCTATCCTAATATATATAGCCTGTAATTAAATTACAGACCCAACTTCTTACTGCTATGTTGGATTAAAATAAGTGTTAAATACATTTCATACCAATTGAGAATTAATATTGCGGGCAGGCACTTTATCTTTAAATTTTAGCCCTATGCTTAATTTGAATGTTCGGCATAAAGTAATGTTTGAAGTTATTGTTTAACCCTTTCCGGGCCCAAATTTAAGCCTCACTCCTATTTGTGTAAATTAACCATTTCTATTGGCCTAACTTTTAGATTTATCCAATGGTATACAAATAATATTAGTCTAATGAAAACATTGAGCAAAAAGTGAACGCCATTTTTTGTACCATTGCCCCTGAAAGGGTTAATCCAAAGCTATAATCGCAAAAGCCTTTTTCTATTGACAGAATATGGCAAAGCGGCTAGAAATTCACCTGTATATTTATTGGTTAAATGTTGCTTTAAATATCCTACGGAATCTGAATGAGAATTTAACCAATAGATATAATTACAAAAAGAAAGAATAATCCCAGAAAACAGTTCAGACTATATCGAAGAATTAGTGCAGAATAGTCCTACCTATCATCATTAGCTTACAGATTAAACGATTTGGACGGTGAAAACCCCATCTTTATATTGGATAATTATTAATATATCTGGTGCATCAGCAAATAGTATTTAATTAATCAAATTCAAGTGATATCATTGACTATTTTTATCAATAAAAAGTAAAAATAAAATAGCGGCAT
>LSSL01001125.1:17798-45721 GCA_001953115.1 Smittium mucronatum
CTTGACCCTTGACCCTTGACCCTTGACCCTTGACCCTTGACCCTTGACCCTTGACCCTTGACCCTTGACCTCTTAATAATATATGAAATAATGTGTAAACAATCCTACATAGGAGGCAATATATCAAGAGATTTTTTGAGAAAATTAAAAACTAAGCAGGAATTAAACCTCCTTATGCCCCAAAATTAGACGGAGCCGTGAGCCGTTACCATACTTTCACGGCCAGTATGGTAATTTACTTTTGGGAAAAGCCAGAAATTTTCCGCCTTGAAATATATAGGATCGTTTTCATTTGAACACTCCTTATCAACCTAGCTATTAAATTGTTTTATTCCCTAATGATTTCTAAATCTGATACACTCAAAATTTAAGGACTGTTTGACGAAAAATTCAGAAAGAAATTACTATACCCCAATCATAAAATATGAGCCCATAGTATGATCAGTAAATTTAGATATGACTAAAGAATCGTAACAGCATATGCTATGGATATTCATAGCCTTTGAAAAGATATTGGGTACGAATAAATGGATCTATCTGATTAATTAAAAATTGGACTTAACGAAAACATAATGGGACTTTTAATGGTGACAGAACCACCAAAAAGTCTTGAATAATTCATAATTTTAACATAAATGTTGACAATAGAGTTACATCTAGAGCTTCTATCTGCTAAGGAAAAAAAAAAGAGTAAAATTTACCCATTACACTTCACCAACCCTCAGGATACACTAGATCATACACTAGTCTTCAAAACCAGACAAGAGGCCAAAAAAACAATTCAATACCCAATTTAAAAAACATATGCAAGTAAATACACCAAAGAAAACAGAAAACATCAGATCCCGCCTCAGAGATCCTTTAACACATATGGAAAAGAACCTTAGTTACTGAAAGAGATTTTTTTATATACTGTGGCAAATCAGGAAATATGGTAAAGTAAACCTCTAAAAAAATGCTCAGGGTAACACTTGAACCCAAAAAAAATCGAAATTTGCTGATAGGTTTATATAAGAAGTTATATTTTAGTACATCAAAAGGGAAAACCCGTTTTTTTTCATAATAAAAAATTATTATGAAATTCAAAAATTTCTCGAAAAAATTAAATTTCTGGTCAATTCTGGGGCTTCAGAAAACATTTCAGACAATTTTCCGCGATATAAAACGGAATTAAAAAAAACCTACATCCATTCCCATGACTTTTACCACAATCTATGAAAGTATAATACTAATTAAAGACATAAAGGACAAATTTGATAGCACTTTAATAAAAATAATCCTATAAAATACACGGAAACGATATAAATATACCTTAAAAAAGTCTAAAAACTCCTGCTTTACTCTAACTACTGCTTCTAAAAAAAAAAATCCAAAAATAGTTTGTATTTTTTTTTTACGGAAAATTTATTTTAAAGTTTATAAAAAGTTATAAAAACTAGTACAAAAAAATTAAAAAAGTGAGAACTTTTCAAAAAAAGTTCACCCTACTCCCCTCTGCCGCTCTAGCAGCTCCATACTTCGAGGGTATTGGTTCAAGAGGGCTGGAAATCACTTAAACTCTGGAGCTTAAGTGTTCGTGGAGCGCGAATTCCAATCAGAAATTTGGCTGTTTCCAACTAAAATTTAAAATCGGTGGTTTCAGCTTGTAGCTGACTTAAATTTTGTTTAGAATCCCCCCCAAAGGAGTTTTTCAACTACCCTCAACCGGGATTCATTGAAATTAGAAAGTTGATTTTTTATTTCTGAGCGGATCGGTGCAGGTATATACCTGCCGATAGTCTCATTTCACTGTATGTATTATCGAGAGCAAATTAATAAGATGTGGTCGACAGTTTCAGACACATCGATTTTACAAAAGGGACATTTTTTTTTAAATTTTTCATCTAAAATTTTCATATTTGGTAGTCTCTGGACAGTCCGGAAGGTGCCCATTCGCATTTTTCCGATGTCCTGGAGGCTAAGTTTCAGGTTAGGGTACAGTATCTGAAGATTAATCCAGTTTCATTTTCCACTGATTTTTCGTTCCACCTTCCACTGGTGGATTTTAGATAGGTTATTTTTATTTTTCTATTCGACTATGGTGATTTTTGTTTCACCTTTTGAATTTTGAACACAAATTTTTTTTATCCATCTTGCACTGCCGGTCACCCTTGGAGGCTATTCTGGACTTTATGGGCGAATTAATTAGGCCGGCTATCCAAGTTTTTAAGCTTGATCATTTGTGATACACTCTCTCTCGAGCAGTGCTGGTTTTTAAGAAAACAGATTTTATCCCCAGCTCGGTTCTGACCCACTCCATGTCGGCAGACTTATCAAAATTTGCAACCACTCTTATGGATTTGTCGATTTTGGCCTGGATTGGCTTGACTCTGGCTTCATTAATGCCAAAGGTCTCGCCTCCGTAACAGCAAATAGGTATTAGAACCGAATTTATGAATTTTATTTTTAGGTTAACATACGTCACTACGTTTCAAGAAGCTATACGAAGCGTAGAATGCCTTTCTGGCCTTTAATTTATTGTTTTTGATGGTCCCAGAAACATCACATTTATAGTTCATAATATAACCCAAATATGTTTACTGATCAGTTTTTGGGACATTTTGGTCTTTTAATATCAAATCGGTCAATTGTGGACCGGTGAAATTCATTTCACCGCACTTGGATGCATTCACAGTCATTTCCAATTTTTTCGACCAATTAGTTACTTGATTTAATGCAATTTGCATATCAGACTCTTATTCGGCCAATAGCACGGCATCATCGGTAAAAAGCAGCCCAGGTATCCTAGAGGTGATTCCAGGGACATATACACTTTTAATACCCTTGAAAAGATAGTTAATATAAAAATCAAATAGTGTTGGCGATTCTGGACTGCCCTGTCGTAGCCCACATAGATATTCAGTAGGTTTGCTGACATATTGTTCAATTCTGACAGCTATTTTCGGTGACCTGTACAGGCCCCATATAGCGTTGAGTAACTTTCCGCCAATCCCAATGGCCTTCCAAAAATAGACTGGAATACTAAAAAAAAAATTCTTAATTCTGCTCCGAAAATTGTACGTCTTAAGAAAAATTATATTTTACTGTAAATTCCCCATGTGGAAATACTGACACTGAAGAGGAGCTGATGGACGAAAATATGGTGAGTTTTCAAAAAAATTACAAATTTGGCTACTAAGAAAGGGGATAAAAACGATTAAAAAAGTGAGAAGCTTGCCCGAAATTATTGAGTGCAAGAGCTCCTATTTCAAAATTGCTCGTACGTTTTCGTTGAACTAGCTAAGCTGTTCAGTATTTGGTCTTTTATAACCTTCTGGTATCCCTTGCGATCCATTTTTTAGTAGATCCGTTTAATTTTTCATTTCAACAATAATAAAATGGCAATAAAAGTATAAACCGAACTTCCAAAAATACCTGAAAATAATAAAAATAAATTAATATTAACATTCAAAAAATTAAATATTTAAGTTTATTACAAGGTAACATTATGAATTCATTAGATAAAAAAAGTCATATAGTCAAAATATACGGCTACTATAATAAATTGAGAAAATTATGAAATACTAGAAATTAATCGATCTTGGAGAGAGAATAATTATAGTAATATTAAGGCGAATAAAAATAGGGGTAATAAAAATATAAAAGAATTTTCTACTAAAAAATGTGAGATATAAAAAAAACATCATAAATTTTTTCTACAGCTACCTTATTAAAAATGAGAAAACTTGTGTATAAATGATATTAATTGAGGATTTCAAAATAGTGGAGGAAGAAATTGAGTAAAGCACCCCCCCCTCCCCACCAACCACCAAGGTCCAAAGAAAATAAAATAATAGTGAATTCTAAACCAAAAAAATTAATGATCTCATTTATTCACAATAAAATATAATATAAATTCAGAAATAAAAATCCAGAATATACCATATTGTACTTACAAATAAATTTTTATAGAAAATTTTTAGGCCAATATAGAAGAAACGGGTATACCAGGCTATAAAAAATTTCAGCTAAGTAAATTACTGGATAGAGGGAATAAAACAAAATAAAGATAACCGGAAACTGAATTTGTTTTATTTAGATAAAGAATACCCAAAAAATTAGAATCAACCTGAACGCAATATAATTTGATAAGCATATAAATGACTGGGTTGACTTTAGAAGATAATATTAACAAATTTCGATCAAATTATCCAAAAAAACCTTGCCTAAGTCGAAATTATAGACATAGAAATAATAAATAAAACGAAAAGTGGACTATCAAAAAAAGGAAATGATAGCTGATTTTCATTTCAGCAAAAATATTTGGAAATAAAAAAATCAATAATATAAAGAGTTCAAAAAATGGCTAAAAAAACAGAAATATAGCTTTTTAGTTAGAGGACCAATTTTAAAGATATAAAAGAATAAAAGAATAAAAGAATAAAAGAATAATTTTTTTTTAAAATGTAATTAGATAAATATGTAACTCTATATGGGGTCTTTATGACTAAAATGGCATTTAAAACGGAATGAAATTTTATAGATGCATTAGGGATATAATATAAAAATTATTGATAATGAAAAAATATTTAGTTTAAATTAGTACTTAATTTTAGAAAAATTTCAAAAAGAAGTGAAATTAACATAATATAATCGTTGGAAGAAGTTATATTTATCAAAGAAATATAGAAAGAGATCAATAAAATATAATTAAAAAACTAATCTTTAGGCCCAGACTGGTTGTTTTTCGGATTTTATGTAAAAAATTTCTAAACTTTAATTGAGCTGAACAGATAATTTTTTTTAATTCGGTTGACGTGGGATCAATTATATACCTATTATCAAAAGAAAAACACCAATTACCTAAATAATTACATGAAAATAGCATTAAAAAATATATACTAAAAATGAATAATAAAATGCCACTTTAGAGACTCCAGAAAATACTTGGGGGCATTATATGTACTAATAAGTCAAGATTTCTAAAGGATAGTAATACATTAGAGAAACTATTTGTGACAAATTTATTAATAGACAAGTCTATAGTGGAGTAAAAAAAAAGAAGCTATCAGTTAACACTAGATGATTAAAAGTAATAAAAAAGATTAAACTGGGAGTTTTATTCAAATTTAAAATGAAATTCGGATTGGGAGAAGTATTTATAAAAATAATTGATTTTTTTTGTAACTAATCAAAAATTATAATAAAAAAAATGAAGTTTTTACCTAGTCAATAATTTCAAGAAGCTACCTGAAAAAAGATCCTATATCATCATTTTTAATAATATAACTTTGAGCCACTAGCACTATCTCCAATAAAGATCTAAAAGTTGTAACTATATTTCAGCTCAGACTTTAGACCATTGGTATTGTCATGAATGGAGCTTTCTAGAATTTCTAGAATGTTCCGAAATATTCAGATATTATCAGCAGCAATTTTCTAATATTTTAAGAAACTTTCTAGAGCATCTCCGAAATTTCTTATCGATTTTCAATTTTTCTTACTTAATAATTTTAAATTTTCAGTTAAAAATTTAATTATAGATAAAAATTTTATTTTTGGTTACCAATCAAGTTTAATTAGTAATCAAAAAAAATATTTCTATAGCTTTCTTTTTAGTTTATTCCGTAGTTTTTCTTTGAGTTTTATGACCTAAAACCAAAAAACGTAAAAAATATAAAATGTTACATTTTTCCTGTCTTGTATTCGACATCTTGTATCTTTTATACTTTCCAATAGTAATATATAAATAACTTTATAGTAAATATAACTTTTAACTTCACTTTACTTGCACTCTTGTAACCCAGATCTTGACAGGTATACAGAATGTTCCGATTATTTTAATTACATGAATAGAATAAAGGTTACTAAAAGAAGCTTTTCAAAAATTTCATTCTTTAGTATTTAAATTCGAAATTTCTAGAAAAAAAACAAACCAAATAAAAATAAATAACCCAAAAAACCCAGCTAAAAAATTTCGAATAAAGGGGAAAATAGTAGCTTTTAAATAACGGGTAATACAGTATTACCCAAAAAGAATAAATATATTTTACGAAAAAAAATCATTGAGCAAAAAATACTAGGGGGCATATCAAATTGAAAAAAAGGTATTCCTACCAAAAAAAGAAAAATTCTTTGAAAAACATCACCCCCCTCTCAAAAATAACGTATTCAGTCCATATCGCACAATCCAAAAAATAAAGTATCGAAAAGAATAAAAGGAGATATACGGTTTAAAAAAATATATAATAAATTTTCATCCCTATAACTTAATTTTATTTAGTTGTGATGTGACAAATTAATTTAGAATCACAATCCAAAACTCTATCGATCAATTTAATTTTTTTTTATTAAACAGATATGATATATTATGGGTAGATTATGCGATTCGTAAATTAGTATAAATATCAAAAAAAATGGTTTGGTGGGAATAATCTATTTGAAATAATTCTACCTGAAAAGTTCTCCAATCCCAAAAAAAAAAACTTGTAAAATTAGAAAAAAACCATGAAGTATCTCAAAAATATTACTCAACTTCAAATAAAATGTATGAATTACTAGAAATTCGAGAACTTGAAAAAAAATTAATATTAAGATCCAAATTAATTTAAAACAAATATAGTTCAATAATAAGAAAGTAATATGGATAAGAATATAATATTTCACTGATTTCCAGAGAATAATAGGTGCATTTAGACTAACACATGAAAAAAAAGATATCTAAAAATAAATTTAAATAAAGAAAAGTCTCTATAAAAGTAGAAAATGATGAATAAAAATAATTTTTTGGATAAAATTTATAAAAAACAGTGGAAAATTTCAAAATATTGCATAAAAATATTTGGGACTAAAATAAAAACTTCAGCAAGATAAATGGAGGCGGAATCTGTATAATCTCAAATTCAAATAAACTGAGGAAATTATTATGCAAACAAATATAATTTTTCTAGCTTAAAGCGCACATTATCAACATCAAACTGAAAATATAGATACGTTTATGGCTTTTTTTCACGAAAAAATAGTGACAAGAGAAATTGTGCAAATCTATATTAAAGGGGTAATTGAATGTCGGCAAAGAAGTAAGATCTGTAACACCAAAAAGAAAAATACAAAAAAAAATACTTGGTTTGCAATAAAATAATTTTTTTTTTTGAAATTGTAAACTGCTTCATCAAAATTTAGTCAAAAACCGAATGGAAAATTGGAAGGGTCAATCTGGATTTCATATATGATTTCATGATACAAGTAGATGACTTATTACCAAAAAATAAAATATTACGTTTTAGAGAAATGTGAAAAATCAATACAGTAAGTTCAGAATATGCCCTAAAAAACACAGTAATCCCAGAAACAGGAATATTTATCGGATGGATCGACTAGTTGAAAAAAATTAACAAATAAATTCTGATGTTAAAATATGAGGAAAAGATGGATGGAAATAAAAAATGATTCTTTTTCAATCCATGAGCGTGGGGGGGGGGGGTTAAAAATTTAAATACCACAAGATATGCGTCCGCAAATACATTTTTTTTAGAAATTCTACTAAAATGAATAAATTATTAAACTTTTAAAAAATATATTTAAGCTTTAAATAATTTTATAATAAACATATAATCATTATTGCTTTAGAATTACATAAAAAAATATTATTGATAAATTGAAGTATACAGATGATAAAAAAGTATTATAAACTGCATATATTTTATTAAGATTGAAAACAAGAAGAGTTTAAATTTTCATAATAATATATCCATAATTTAAAAAAAAACAAAAAAACGGTAAAATTCAATTCTGAATTCATTTTTATAGCTCAAAATTTCTTAGAGATAAAAAAGGGATGATAAGTATATTGTGTTTCGTTTCATTTTTTTGGTAATCAATTTTTCGATATATAAAGTTAACTTATAATTTTTTTCTCATATCCAGAGAAATGATTGTGCTTGTAAGCCTTATTTAAAAATTCTAATAACTATTAATTTATTTTATTCAGTTGAAAAGTTTTTTTGGAGGGGTTAGGTGGGATAAGAGGCAATTTATACTCTAATAAAACTTTCCTGTTAGAAAATATTAGATAAAAGCTTTTTTTATCAATTTATTATTTTTTTTTCTGTGTTCTAAATGTTAGATTTCCTTATAAAATATAGTTAATATTTTTTTCATTTCTGATTTACAATAAATTTGAAGAAAGTCATTTTTAAAATTTATTTATCCACAAAATTGGCTAATTGATCAAAAGTTTAAACTATTGGATATAAAATTTTATCTCCTAGAGATCGGGTTTCCAGAAAAATGATTGCTCATATAAAAATAGCAGTGCATTTTTAATTGGAGCTCCATGTTATGTTTTAAAAAATAGGATATAATTTTTTACAATATAAATATATAATCACCTCCAATCTGAAAGGAAAAAAATATAAAATCGTTATAAGATAAATTTTTCCTAAAAAACAAAATCTAAAAATAAAAATAAATCGAAACTTTTTAATTATTTTAAATTTCATTATTCAAACGATTTTTGAAAACTATGGGCCACAATAACACTCAAAAGTTTGAAAAAAAAAGAAAAATACTATAAAGAAACCATTATTACGGATGAGAAGTCATCCTAATCATAAATTTTTATTTTTATATAAAATTTAGAAATTTATAAACTATCCTGTTGCAGTACTAATAACCAATTTTTTTCCTGAATTTTTTTCTCAAATTAAATCATGTAAATTACCCATATTTTAATAGCATATGAGAGTTTTTTTTGGTGATAGAATATTCAAAAACAGATAGGGGTTTTTGTAATTATTGGGTTTCTTGGGGATATAATCAAATTTTAATCGAAATTTCACCGATAATTTTTTTTATTTAATATCAACCAAAATTAGTTGATTATAAGAGTTAAAAAAATATGGATATATATTTTAGCTGCACAATTTTCCAAAAAAAAAAACAGCTAATAAAAAATCACATTATTTAAAATTATAATTTATTTTTCAATAAAAAGTATTAATAAATAGACTTAATATTTTTTTGTAGAATTTGAAGGAAAAGGTTAAATTAAAGTTATGATGTCTTAAATAAACCAAAAGCTCTTATTTGAAATTAAAAAAATCTTAAATTGGAAGAACTTTGATTTAAAATTTTAATTTTAGCCAAACAAATGAAATTAATTGAAAACTAAATTAATTTTTTTAATCCTCATATAAAAGATGGAATAATTTTCATTAAACTATATAACTTTCTTAAAACTAAACTTTTTAAATTTTTTTACTAATTTGGAAAAATTATTTATTAAAACATATTTTTTTATAAATAAAAATTTAGAGTAATTTTAATAAACTTGATTGATAGAAATAATAGAAACATCTAATTATAAAATATATAAAAAATGTATATAGAAAAATGTTTGAAATATATGAGAATATGGTAAAAAATAATTTTGTGAAACTCTGCTAAGTATTGAATATTTTTATGACACTCTGGTCTCGATGTAAGTAGTTTAAAATAACTACTTTATTTTGATTAAAATTACATATTAAGTGAATATTATATTATATTATATTGTGTTGGTTTGATTTTTAATTTTATCCAAAAACTCTATTTCTAATTTTTAAATATAAAAATTAAAAATTTTAAAATCTAAACAAGTATTCACTATATTTTTAAAATTTAATTAATATATCGAAATTTAAATTTCATATATCTATTTTATTATAAGTTAGTGTCTGAGCTTGTCTCTATCTAAGTTTTGGAGTAAAAGAGTGGTATAATTATCCGATTATGTCAAATATGTGTATGAGCATATCTAAGTGTAATTTTGAGCATTAAGTATGCGTACGGTTGTGTTTTGGCGTATAAATATTTGAATTTAGTTGAATTTAGTGTTTGTATCTATTTGGGTTTTTATTTTCTATTTGGATTTTAGTTTTTTAAAAATAGTCACTAGTGTTAACTAAAGCTTATGATGGATATTTTTTCAACGTATTTTTATAAAATTAAATAATTTTAAATTTATTTAACTTATATCACATTAATTTTTACGATAATAATAATAATAAAAATAAAATCATAGTTATTTGTATTTTTTTAAGATAATTTATTTTTCATATTTTCCAATATTTTTTGATTTATCATTTTTATGTATTTTGATGCTCTTAAAAATATGTACCTATTAAACCATCACTATTATTCATCTTTTTTTTATCTTTTTTTTGAAAAAATCTTAAAAATTTATAAAAAAAAAACGAAAAAACATCTATTTAGAATAGTATTTATACCGATTGATCTTAGTGATAATAAAATATTAAAATATAACTTTTAATAATATTTTTCGGCTCTCCATCCAAATTTTTTTGATTTACTAACTTAATAGAAATAAGCCTTTGTAGGGGTTTTTCTTTAATATAAAAACAGACATGCGATTTTTTTTTTTTTCAGAAAATCATAGATTCATAAAACAAATATGATCTCTAAGACCCAGTTTCATTAAAAAATATAAAGATATTTTTGAAATTCTTTTTATGATAATATTAAATGTTTAGAGTAAGACCAATAAAATCCTTTTTTATTCCAATCGAAATTTCACAGTCAATTTTCTCCTTATTAATCTCAATAATTAATAATTATCTGTGGTTATAATAAATTTTAATTTAGGGTTTGTTCTAAATTAAAATGTTTTATTTTATCTTTTTTGTTATTAAACTCATATATCATCTCGGTTTAACTAAAGATGAATACTTGTGACTATTGAATATTTTTTGAATCCTCAAAAGTTGCATAAACCATAAATTATTGTGCGAAATTCTTCTAAACTGATTAAATTCATTTTTAACGATCGTTTTCCTAAAAAATTTATCAATTTCAAGCCATAAATTTTTTTTTTGATAAACTAAACCAAATTAATTTAATCTAATATTATTTTTTTAAAGTTATCGATACTAAGATTTTTTTCTCTAAAGTAAATCATAGACTTCTAATCGAATTATCAAAACTTAAATTATCCATAAATATGAACAAATATTATATATTTTGGAAATCAAGATTGATAAAGGGATGTATTTTTTTATTTTATATGTTTTAAACCTTTAATAATAAAATTACAGCCCCCATAAAAAATTTTGAAACCAGATTTTATGTGTGAAATATAAGACTGCGGTAAAAATCCCAGTTGATTTTTTGAAGTTATTAAAGCACTTAATCATCTATATTGTTAAAATATTATAAATATAAATATAATCAAAATAACACCGTCTAGAGTATTTTTTCAGTTTTAATCAAAGATTTCAGTCATAAGTAAGCTTAAAAATATTGAAAACTTTGATTATTTTTAATATAATAGATATTTTTTTTGTTTAATTTTAAATTAATTTTATTTTACCCAAATAAATTAAATCTCCATTTTTTTTTTAAAATTAAGATTAGAGAATTTATTAATTAGATTTAGACATAATTTACTATGTTTTTTGCAATTTTTTCGTAATAAAACTTATCAAATACTACTTTGAAAATATGCTTGATATACTATGAGACTTAGCAGTGGTAAAAAACTAAAAGATATTTATTCGGTTTATTGAATTATTCAATCTTCAAATTTTTTTTTTTCATATACATCATTTTAGACCAAATTAAACTAAATAATTTACATATTACTAGCAAAAATAAAATATCTGTTTAAATATGAAGGTGTTATCTGGAGTACATTCAATAAAACTAGCTAACCCATGCAATTCAATTTCAATACCAGTATCAAAAATTATGTTATTTATCATTATAAATTGCTGTATCGTGCAAAATAATTTTCTAATTTTGCCAATATAAATATAACTGTTATTTAAACTTAAATTTGTTATATCAGGAATTTATCTTGAGGTTTAACTAAATCTTTTTATGACTTAATCAGAATAATGTTGATTTTTCGTTGATTAGTCATAATGAGATTTAATATCAAAAAATTTATTACGATTATACAATATTGTATTTATTTGAAAAAAAGCACATTTAAATGAAAAAAATTTTTCCCCTAAACTAAATCCTGTATTTTTTATGCGGTAAAAATTGAAAAAAATAAAAATTTGTTGAAATCCTTTATATATAAATACCCTAAAAAATAAAAATTTTAATGAGGTTTCTATAATTTTTTTTTCAACTTCCTAGATGGATATTCTTCACAAAATGTCCCAAAAAACTTTTTCGAATAACAAATGTTGGTTTTTTATGCCATAAACATAGTTATATTAGTCGATAAAATTTTTTTGCCTTTCACTGTAGATAGTAAATCTTCCTAAAACTTATATATATATATATTCTGACAAGAAAGAATTCAGAAAATTAGAATAAAGAAATAAGCAAAGAAAGGAATGAATGAATTAATGAACAAAAGTATAATTTTTTTTTAAAAATTAAAAATTAAAAATTAAAAATTAAAAAAAATATCAAAACTAATTAAAACTATAATTCTATAATAGATAGCACTTTTTAAGTATTAAGTAAAGCTGATTGTACTTATATTCAAAAAAGAAAGTATTTATATAAAATATGGAAGATCAATTTTATCATTATGAAAAAATGTTAAATTCGTTTATAAGTATTTTCCGAAATTTAGTTTTCAGAAAAGATTAATAAAGTATGATAATGTAAAAAATTTATAATTTATACCTTCTTAAAACTTATCTTTGTATAAAAAACCTATTTACCATAAGTAAATATATTGATTTCTTTAGAACAAAAAAAAACCAAAAGGATAATAGAATTAGAGAAATAGTTTTAAAATCAGATTATTGGACTGTAATAGATTTATACAAGATATGTTCCAGAGTTTATGTTTTATATTCTATCACCTTTTTTCTATAGCCAAATATTATTTAAAGTCACCAAAATTAAAAGCTTTACTAAAGAAATAATCAAGAGTATGTAAAATCATGACCTACTGTCTAAAGAAAAAAAAAATTAATTACTAGATTAACAATTGAAATAAAAAAAAAAGATATAATATACCCACTGAGCCACCCTCTATTTATCTACTTTTAAAAATTCATGTCTATTTATAATTTATTTAAAAAAAATCCTGTAAAAAAATTTTCTTGATAGAAACATGAAAATTTATAACTTCAACATAAATCATATTTAAAATCTAATAGTACTAATGATATTTTTTCTTTGGCTCCTTTTTGATAAGTTATATAACAGGCAGATACTTAGAAAATATAATTGAAATCTAATTTATCCAATTATAGTTATATAATGCGTCAAAGTCCGATTCAATGAATTTAATGTATAATAAAAAACCAACCAAAGCTTGTGTATAATATTTATCAGTCCTTTTATTCAAAAAAACATTTTTTTTAGACAAAAAGAGCCAAAAAAACATAAGATATGTCTGAATAAAAATATAATAATCACAAAAAATATATAAATATCCCCTTGTGAATGTGATTGTAGTTGGACTTAATTTGGAATAAATAAATATTATTTTATGTTAGCTTTAATAACCGAGTAACGCAATAATATTTTAATCAAAAAATATCCAACACTCTTGAAACTGGTCAAAATATAAAAATTAAAAATTAATTACAGAATAATTTTATTTAAGCTTGTAAAAATATGATCAAAAAAATCCAAAAAACCGTATTCGAAAAAATTATAGTACACAAAATCGTATAAAATATCAAAATGGTTATATTTTTAATATAATAATTAAATGAGAAACAAATAAAAATAAGAATTCTCTTAATAATAAAAATTTTCGCTGAAAAAAAGCATTATTTAAACATATAATATAAATTAAGAGCTACGAAATATCACATAAAGTTTCTAAATAAAAATATTAGGCATTATTATTACTTCTGAGGGTACTTTTATTCTTTTTAATGAAATTTTTTTAGTATATAATTCAAAATATTATAGAATATTATACGCCTCATTTGAAAAATTTTAGATTTGTAGATAAATTATTACTGAAATTATTTTATGACTACTGTATCCCAAGCCCTAATAGAAATTCCATAAAATAAAGATTATGATATATATGATCTTAGTATTTTATTAGCTGCAATTTTATTATAAGAACTTATAATATGAAATTGAAAATGAAACTGTGGCATAAAAAAATACATATATGAAGTAACAAAACAATATTGGGTATTTAAAATTTTTATCGAGGCTTTTTTTGAAGAATCTCTTCTAAATTTATAAAAAATAAATAAATATCTCATTTTATAAATTTTTCATATTGACATCATGAGATATTTATACCATTAAAAATAATAACTTTTTATTCATAATTAAAGAGTACAATATTTATTCTTGATTTTTATATTTTTGATTAAAAATTATTTTATTTAAGATAAATTAAATATTACCAAAATTTATATAGATATTCTATAGGTATGATTTTATATAATAAATATAGAGTAATATATCACTCTATTTAATGTTAATATGTGTTTATAAATTTGGAATTCCCATATACTCATAGTAAAGATTATTCTTTCAGTTACGTGTATAATCTTATATAAATAAGCTTAGTATCTTTATATTTTTAAGCCCTTTTTTTCGATTAGACTAAACAAAAATTCTAATTTTTCTTGATTTTTTTTATATTTCTAATCTATTTAGCCAAATTTCAAAAAAAATAAAAAATTTAAAATTGAAATGAACTTTATATTCTTTTTAAGTTATGAATTTACAGCTTTATGTTACAATCTAAGTTTGTATATTAATAATTTTACAAGTTTTTTTTAAAAAGCCTATTATATATATTTACTCATTTTTTAGAATAATTTATTTTTTAATAGACATATATCTAATAACTAATACCCATTCTCGTTTTCTGATTTAAAATATCATTTAAAAATTTAAATGATAGTGGAGAAGAAACCTTAAAAAAAATAAAAATCTTGATTGGATTTCATTAAAAATATTTATTATGTATATAAATAGGAAGTGTTAGTGGAAAATATATAAAATAAGATAGAAATCGAATTCAGAATAAAAATTTTTGGTAATTAAAGCATATTATAGGATTTAAAAAAAAATGAAATAAAATAATTAACATAATATTATTATAGGTGTTAATATTATCTTTTCTTAGAATAAATTTTTGCGATCTAAACTTTAAAATTTCATTCATATAAATTCAGAATTCACAAAAATTTTCATCTATAATTCGAAAAATAATTATTTCGGCTTATTATTTCGTTGGTAAATTTGAATAAAAAAATTTTTTTGAGAATTTTTTTATATTTGGTTGTATTGAACAATTTAATATATGAATAAATCGATATTTCTTTCATTAGTGAAAATTTGGAAGATGTAAATAAGATAAAAAATATCTTATGTTAAACTTGTTTAAAATAAATTTAATTACGGTAAAATTGGTATTTAAAACTTTTCGGGATTGTAGAGATTTCAGAAGCTACATTTTTATACTATATACTTCTAATCTATTTTATCACCTAGTATATATAAATTATATTGCTAATTTATACTTATTTCAAATTATCTCTCAATATTTTTAGAAAAAATTAATTGGTAACCCACTTTTTTAAAAGCCATCTTTTTTACCTCTTATATATTATTGGCTTAATGAAGTAGTAAATCTTAATTTCCTCTTTCTCAAAGTTTATTTTGCTATATGAAAATATTTGTATGCAACTTTGATAAATTTGATCTTTTCTATGAAATGAAGGCAGCTTTTGATAATGTTTCTCGCAAAATATATATATTACTTTATGATTTCTAATGTTTCAGTTGAATAAAACCACTAAAATTCTTGGAATAAAATTTTTATGATTCAAATTTAGAAACTCAAAATTTTGATTCTTTTGTAGGTAAAATTATTCAAATAATTTTTTTTCGATTCATATATGATTTTTCTTTACCGAAAAATTATATATAGAAAATTATGGCCCATATTACGAAAATATACTTTCCGTAAATTTTTTAACCGTTATAAATTTTTTTACGGGGTTTTTTCGCATAAATGTATGAATCAACTCTTAGATATAAAGCTAATAAATCGAAATCTGCTTTCAAGGATTTCAAATATTATCTTTTTGTTACAATATGAATTTAAATAGTTTTCGGGTGATTTATAACAACTTTTTACTGGAATAAAACCAAAAAATGATTGGTTTAGTCCCAAAGTATATATTTTTCCACCAATAAAACTCTTTTTAGATCTATTTGTAGAAAATAGTTTTATAATAAAATGTAGATTATATCTTTATTTTTCAAAAGCTTGTATATATTGGTTCGATCACTGAATTTTTTTTATATAAAATGGGAAAAATTCAAGTAAACTTTCCTAATAAATTAAACTTATCAATTGATATATCAAAAACTGACAAGACATAAGTTCTGAATTACATAACCAATTTTTTATGTTTAAATTGGAGTTTCATGTATCCAAACAATTAAATTTTATCCTTTGACATAATTTTTGAAAATATCTCTCTTTTAATGTCACTTCAATAAACTTCTAATTGCAGATAGAATTTTTTTTTGAAATTATAGAAAAGAAAATATATTATTAAATTAAACATTGAATCCATTTTTAAAAGGGAATTTCAAATTATTTTTCGTATTCACCAGAACATCTTTTGCTATCATTTATTATTTCAAAATTTTCAGTGAAGCTATTTTTATTATTAGAAGAGTTTTTTGGATAAATTTTCAAGTTTTCGAATATCGATCGAGTTTTTAGATTTTAAAAAAAAATAAGTCTAACTTATTTTAAACAATATATTTTAAACATTATATTATATAAAAAAATTAGTTAAACATAAAATTTACATAGACTATTTTTTTTAACAAAATATTTTCATTTCTCATTAGTATTTTAGCTAAAAAATATTTCAAGTATTAATTTTTTGGCTAATTCTAGTAAAAGTTTTAAATAATTATTTGTATTTTTCACTTACATAAAAGATAATTTGATTATTTGTATATATTTTATGTAAAAGTGGATCCAAAAATGTAATATATGTTTTTTTGATTTGATTCTAATGTTTTTGTGATGTTTTTTTTTTTTGATTATTATAAAAATATCAGTTTGGATCCGTATTTCGATTGTATTAAATATATTTTTTTATTTTCGGAATCCCATTTAAAAAAAAAATGTTTTTTTTTGATATAATTCAAAGATTAATAAAATTTTATCACAACTGCTTTATCAATATAATAAAAATTTCTTCAAAAAAGTTTTAATTTAAAAGCTAGAACAAATTTTTTTTATCAATAACCTAATGATATTAATTTTTATACACTATCAGGATAATGGGATATGGAGAGCCAAATTATGTATGGTTTATGATATGCAAAAAAAAAATCATTTGAATTGATAATATTAATTTATAGTAAGTTGATCTTATATTTAAATTGGTGCAAACTTATTTTTTGTGAATAGTTTTTAACACTCTAATTAAAATTAAAATATTCACGAATAGGATAACTCATTTATATATGTATAAAAATAAAATAAGAATTTTTTTATTTTTATTTTATAATTGGTATCTTTTTATTATAGTATTGATTTTATGAAAAAAATTTCAGTAACTAAAAGATTACCATCGTTAATATTTAATTAATTATCCAATATTTTTACTCATAAAATAGGTTTTATATCACATAGTGATTAAATTTACTAAAAAAACAATCTAATAATATTATATATACATTTACTTATATTTAAATTTTATCAAATCAAGTTTAAAAATTAATTTTTCTGTTATTAGATTAATTTTTCTTAATGAAAATTTTTTTTAAAAAATAAAAGACAAAAAAATTTCAAAATTAGTATTCAATTTTTTTTTCAGGGTATTAATATAAGTTTTTCATGACAGTTTGTCTTTTAAAGAAAAATAAATCAATATTTACCTTAATTAATAAATAAATAGCTGATATATTTATATACTAAAAAAAATTTATAATAGGTTCAATAAAGCATATATTGTATTGGGTTCTATGTTTTAAAATGATTAAAACTAAAATAAATTAATATAAATTTTTTGAATTAAAACAAAAAATTCATTTTATCGATGTTTTCAATTAAAAAAAATCTTTTTATCAAAATTTCGAATTAAATTAAAATAAGACCAGAGAATTTAAGAATCAAAAGAAATTTCTTTTTTTATGCTTTATCTCATGGATACAATTTTTTTAAAATTTTAAAAAATAAAACATAAATCGAAGCTTTCATTTATTCTATTATTGAACTTTTGTCTTAATTTTTTAGAATAATATTAAATACAGCATTTATTTATATTTACTAGAAAAAACTAAAAATTTAAAGCTTTAAATTCTTTAAAAAAAACTTATTGGAATATTAATGCATTATCTTTTAATTCTTTTTTTTTTTGAAGCTCTTCCACATATACATAAATTTATCTGATTATCATTATATAAACATGTTTAATTGGATGGGGGGTTTTATAGATCAATTATCAATTTCCAATCATTTAAAATAAAAACATGAGTTATATTTTATTATTATATACATAAGTTTTTACCTTAGAAAATTCTTTTTTTTAAAAAAATTAATGCCCATTATTAAGAAGAAAAAAATTAAAAAAATACTTATTATAACAACCTATGCAATTTTTTCAAGAAAAAATCAAAAAATATACAATTTTGGTTATATTTGAGAATGATATTTGTGAATAGAAAATTTAGATATGTGAAAAAAGATAATTTGAATATGATTTTACGCCATGGGGGGGGGGGGGTTAAGAATAATTGTTTTCGATTTCATATTTGGATATATTTGATACAATTATGGGTTGAAATATATTCCAACTTAATTTTTCTATGGTTAAAGAAGCGAATTTCGAAATTTATTTAAGTTTTACAATTAATTATTTTTAGAAGTTTAATATATGATAAATTTTTAGAAAGAGAAGATTTTATTTGAAACAGTGATGAGGCCAGCTATGATTTATTGTAGGATTAAGTATTTCCACTATCAAAACATCAATATTTTAGTGATATAGCCATAAATACTTATGAGATGTGAATAGAAAACGGATCTTAAATTTTTTCTATAATAATATCGAATTATTATATGTCGATCCGAGTCAGTTAATTTTTTTTATATATCTTAATATATTGCATGAATTGATTATCAATTCCAGGGGGGGTCTTTTGGTTGGTATATTGCGACATTTTCCCGTAGGTACTCAACCGATAGTCTGCTTAGGAGCCTATTGTAGTTGATACAATATTCTTTTCTATACATTTTTTTTTTCTTATTTTTTTAGAACAGTTTTTAATGAATTTATCCTACAATAAAAGTCCGTGATACGAAAAAAAGGCATGAATTTATTATCTTACAGGAATCATTTGGGATTAAAATAGCAGAAGAATAATTAATATATCACCTATTAGTTATAAATTTGATTAAAATAGACCAATGTATATTAATTTCTTTTGAAGTTTGTAAGTTTATCCAATAGATTTATTTGAGATATTTTATGGTGATTTTATAGAGATTTAAGATTTAATGCATTAATTTTTATTTTTTTTAGCTATATACCTTAAAAAAAATAAATGATTATAAGAAAACAAAAGATTTTGACTCTTAGAAATTATTGTTTTTTTAGCGAAAAAATTAATTATATTTATAATTTACAAGATTTCAAAATAATAAATTTTGATTTTTCTACGTTTTTCTCATCAAAAATATTATAAAAAAAAAATTTTCAATTTTATTTTCAGTGTTTAAAGTTATGTCAGTCTAATTTGATTTTTTTGAAACTCCGGCACTAATAAGGTACTTTTAAAACATTCATCCATTAATATATTATTAATAAATACTAATTCAGTTACTTTTAGTCCATTAAAAAAATATATAAAAGTTTTTACTTATATTATGATGTGTTTCAGTTTTTAATATTATAAATTGAGCTCAGTTTTCAGATATAATAGGAAAACAGTTTTTTTATAAATAAAAACTCAAAAATCCGTATATTTTTTTAAAAAAGATGGAAAGGAATTTAGATAAAATATTATTTTATATTTTTTTAGTAATTTATTTCGATTTAAGGAAGAAAAAAGATTCTATAAACTCAAAACTTATTTTGTAGCATATTTTGTTGTGAAAAATAACTTAATATATTTTTAGTATTTATTCTTTTAATATTTTCAATTTTTTGAAAAATTTCGAATATTTGTCCACTTCCCCACCCAGAGTTTTTATTATAAGATTTTTTTTTGGTTTCATATTCAGTTAATAAAATGATTCTTCTTGTATGTTTTTGATTTTAATAAAATAGTAGAATATTTTGTATAAGTCTTTTTATTTTAAAATTAGATATTAAATAAATTCCCTGATACCGAATCCATTTTTATATAAAGTCTCAATCTTTTATAGTAAAACACCAAAATTTTCCGAAAATCATTTATAACCTAGTTATTATATGAAAAGGTAATAAAAATTAAAATATATATTTAAACGACATAATATCTGTGCTGAAAAAATAAAATCATAGCCAATAAAGAGGAGAAAACTTACAAAATTTTCATGAATAAAATTATTCTTTTGCAATAATAACTAATTAATTTTCTTTGTAATAATCATTAAAAATATAAAAAAATGCTATATATGAAGAGCCTCTATAGGATTAGGAAAATTCCAATAATACAAAAAATTTCTAATTTAATAACAAAAATTTTCTAATTTGATGAAAAATAACACCTCTATTAATAAAATAAAATAAATTTTTTTATTTTTTATTTTTATAGATTCGAAAAATAAATGAATTTTTTCAGCTTTATTAAACATTTAAAATTTAAAAAATAATACAATTTATTTGTACAAGCTAAGGCGCATTATGAATAAGCATTATAAATAATAAATTATGAGGGGTGTTTCTGAAATTTTTATTTTTATACGGAAAGGACTTCTTTTAATATTTTTCAATTTTGAGATTAATAGATATTATTCAATCGAGAATTTTTTTTGGTAAATGAAAACCCTTTCTTATAATAATAATAATAATTAATTATATTCTTTATATGCATTAGAAAGATTATTTAAATTATAGAGTTTTTTTTAAATGGAAGGAAAAAAGGGACAAAGCTTTTAGTTTTTGTAAATTACTATAAAAAAAATTATATTTATATGTTTTGGATAATTATTTATTGCTATAATCAAAAATATCTAAAGGTGAATTAAAAAAAAAAGTCTCAATCTTTCGAATAATGGATAAAAACATCATTTTTTAAACTTAAACACACAGTTTTTTAAGTCGGAATTTTGATAATTTATAACTATAAATTAAAATCAATATTTATTAGTGTTTATTCTATTATAAACCTATATTTTTTTAGAAATTTCGGACTAGATGTATATTTATATATTAAATTGTAACATGATTTATTTTTTTGATAGAAAAAAACTGTTTTTTAACATAAGTGATATAGAGATGAATGAAAAATTTAATATAATGCAGATTAATTTACTGATTATTCTAAATTTTGATAATTTTAAGATTAAAACAATCAACATTATTTTATTTTTAAATAGGTAAATTTTACAGATATATTTAGATTATTAAAATTTGAATTTTTTTTGTTGAATTTGATTTTATTTGAGTTTCAGTTTCAGTTTTTATTTTTTTTATTTTTTTAATTTTAAAATTAATTTAAAAATAAAATTTGTCCAAATTAAATTATAGTTCTATAATAATTTATTATAACTAAAATTGAAATTTTTTTTTTTGAGTATAAATTATATTAAATCCTCTTTTGATTTTATCCCATTTATCATTAAAAATTACTGGTATATTATTAAGTCGAAATATTTTATTTCAACCCATTAGATAAATTATAATATTATTTTTTAGTTACATCATATTTAAATAAATAAGATATTTTTTTCTAGATTTCATATTTAATTTTACCCATAAATATTCATTATTTCCTATATAAAAAAAATATTATTTTCTTCGAATTAAAGTTATCTAAAAATACCTTTTTATAACATTTAAAAGAAAAAAAAATTCAATTAAAAATATTTATTGAAAATATATAAAGATTGAACTATTTTGTCAAGTGAAGGAGCATGAAAATTTGCTTTTAATTTTCAAAAAATATATCAATAAATAATTGCATTTATTATTTTTCAAAAAAATTATGTAATCGCATAAATTATTATTTGTAAAAAATGGAGAAAACATTAGAAATTTTTAAATCACGATGAGATTTTTTTATATTTTATTTTTACAAAATATTAATCAATAGAATTTAAGTCATCCATCAAATATTCATACTTATAAAAACAATTAATGACAGAACTAAATTAGGAATTGAATTTATATCCAATATAAAGAATTATTTTATTCACTTAAGGTTCATTTATTGAGATTTAATCGTCCCTAAATACAAATTTTAAAGTTTTATCCTAAATTATTCATATAATTAATGAATTTATTGCAACTTAGATTTTGAAATTTATTGATGAAAATTTTTTGAATGTATTTTGAATTTGTAACCAAATTTTAAAAAAATCTAAAAAAATTAAATCTCTGGTACCAAAAATTTGAGATTTTATATTTAAATTTTTAAATATAAAATAAATCGGGCTAAATAAAAAAAAATCATCAAAAAAAATTAAAAATGTAATGATATGAACAATATACTAAGTTTTGTGCATTTAAATCATTTGAAATTTTTTTTACTCACGCGTATCTTCTATTGCAACAGATCTGATCCATCAGAAAATTCTAAAAATCGAATTAAATAAAACTTATTTTTATTTGTTTTATTTAACGCATTATAATTAAATCATACTCTTAATGATCAATATGAGAAAAAAGTAATTAGAAATTTTTTTTTTTTTTTTATAAATTTATTAATGAAATTTTAAAATCAGCCATTTTATCATATTATTTATTAAGATGATAAAGTTAAAATTTCACTTTTATCACTTAATTTTTTAAGCAATAATTATTAATTTAGCGGATGATTTTTTTTAATTTTCGATTTAAAAAATTAAAGTTTTTAGAAAAAATCATTCACTAATAAAAAGAATTATTTGGCTATAAAGCTTTAAAAAATTGATAATTTATGATTAAAAGTTCTAAAAATATCAATTTTGAGCAATTGAAATTGTATTTATTTTTGGTGGGGTGATTAAGAATTGCTACGAAAAAGCTTTTGATAAAAATAAAAAATTTATTATTAATATTTTATATAAAATCTATTAAATTTGAAATCAATATGAGGATTAAGTTGAGCGATAAAAGTATATATACATATATTAATTAAGGTTCAATTCAAATGTATTTTATGAATTTTGTTGTAATTAGCATAAATAGGGTTAAATACGTATTATAATAGAATAAAATACATTGATATACGCACAAATATTTAAAAAATTTAAAAAATTAATCTATTTGAAGCTTTTTTACAGAAAATTGTCAATTTTTTTGCGTTATTGGAAATTTATTCAATTTGAAAAAAAACTTTCGGCTAATTTAGCTCTAGAATGGAACTTTAATTTATAAATCAAAAAAAAAATCAATCCATTCCACCTTAATTATTATTGAAGTTATTCATTCATTAATTTTAATTTTAATTAAAAACCAACTTGTGTCTCTAAATTTTAATTATTTTTTTCATTTTAAATATAATCTCGTAAAAGTAATAAGAGAAAAAGTTTATTATAAACTCAAGTAATATTTAAATAAAGAATAACTGGATAAAGTATTCATTCAATAAACTACTTTCAATCTAAATTTTAACCTAAAATGCCCTGTAATAAATTTAGAAATAATTTCAAAATATTGATTGAAAAAAAAAAACATAATCGTATGTTAGATATTTAAAAAATTCCTTATTAGTTAAAAATTAATTCTTATTATCATATAATCCGTTTTTAAATTTAAAAATATACTAAACATGGAAAACTGAATTTTTTAAATACTAAATTTTATTTCGTATAAAATTTAATCGGTTTTTTTTACAAGTAAATTAATTTATTTGAAAAGAATTTAGTTTCAAATAAAAATAAAGTTAAAAGTAAAGAATTTTTATTAATTATTTTTTAAGCTTAAGGAAAAGGTATTTCAAATAAATTTTAATGCATACAGTTTCGAAAAATCAAAAAAATACTAAATTAAAATAAAACTTTCATCAAACAATTTTTTAAAAAAATTTCAAGAAGAGAAATAATAATCTCAACCAGATATAATTCTTATTTTAAATTTTCTTAGTTTTTTAATTATGTTATTTATTATTTATTTTGTGTGTATTTTTTTTGCTGTTTATTTTATACGTATCTCTATTTTATGATTATCAATAAATTTGTAGTATTAGTTTAGTTTTGGTTTCATTAATTCTGAACAATGATTTGATCATTTTTCGGAAAAAAACATTTTAGACAAAATATAAAATTAATATTTAACTTTTTATAAATTAATCTGTGTATTCAGATTATTATAGCAGTATTCTGCTCTTGGAATATTAAAGGGGCGATATTTACAGCATATTTGCGGTCGAAATTCATCTTAATTTTTTTAGGACCAAAATATAAATAAGAGATTTTTATAACAGATTAAACCAAAGCCAAAAATTAAATATAAAAATTATTTTAATTTATTTCCTATTTAAACTTAATGAAAATGGCTTATTATCTCTTATTATAATGAAAAATACTTATTGCATCATTTTTTGAACTTTATAGATCAATATTAGGGTTAGCTTATTATTATATCTTAATATTGAATAATTAGATTTTGATTTTATTTTGATTTGAAAAAAATAGAAAAAGTAATACTGAATCTATTACAAGACAAAAAAAATTTGCCAAAATTTAAGGTTGAATTTGGATGTTTATAATTGTAATTTTTTTATTTTTAAAATCCTATTTGCAGATAAAATTTATCAATATTATATTCATACGGAGTTGATTTTTTAAATTTTAAAATCTCATTTACATTATATTTGGTAATTTTGAAGAAAAAAATATTGGACTTAAAAAAAAAGTTATTATAAATTTAAAAATTATGTTTCTGTAAGGATCAGGTTTAATAGGATAATTTTAATGATAAAAGGTAAAAGGATATACTTAGTTAAAATATAAAAGATAGGGAAAGTGACAAGTTGAAAAGCTTAGCCATTCCAAAATGTCTAAGCTTCCTTATTTATACCGTTTTCTATTTTTTAAAAGTCAATTATGCTTATGGGAAGATTTCTTAATTGGATGAAACATTCAATGCGTGTACTGAATCCATTGGTCCATTACAGTTTCTAAAAAATTAAAAATGATAAAAAAAATCTCTTAAAAATATGTTTTTTCAGTCTGAAATAGTAATATTTATCCAAAAAAACAAATTTTCGATCTCTTTACTGATTTGTATAATATAAATTCTAAGATGTATAGTGTGAATAATATTGTTTATTAAAAAAAAAATCTTAGACTTTCAGCGAATATTATAAAATATTATTGGATAAAATCTTAATTTCCATTATTTTATTTTATAATTTGACTCATTATTTTTTTTGAAACTCTAAATAAAAAAAGTATTATATCGATTTATAAAAAAAAATATGGAAAAAACGTAAATGGTATCAGATTTACTATATCATTATTTAGCATTATAGTTAATGTAAGTCTGTAAATTGCTATATATATATATTAAAAAAAATTGAAAATACTATACACAAAAATTTCAAATCTCAAATAACAGACTTTAAAATTAATTTACCAAATAATTAAAAATTATTGGTTTTTATTTTATAGTTTTATACTTTAATTAAAAAAATCAAAATTTAGAAACTTATATTAAATTTTTCTATTCGTTTTTATTGAGATTAAAAATATAATATAAAATCAATATTTTATTTTATATAGATTCAACGATTACATTATAAAACTTGATTGGCTTAAAAAAAATCAATTTCAATCTTTCGTTTTATTATCATACATAATATGGAGAAAAAAATGTTACTAATAAAATATTTACAGATCTTTTATTAAGATTTTTCATTTTTTTACTTTCACAAGGTAATTTATAATTTTTTATACAAGTAAGCCTCTAACTTATTTTTAAATTCCTGATAAATATTTATTTGCAAATCAGTAACTTTTATTAATAAAGATATTAATTTTTATATCAGAAATAATACAAATAACATTAAATATGGAAAAATAGGCACTATGATAGATTTATTAGACTTACTCCCTTTATTTTACTTATTCAAAATTTCCAAATTACCGTAGTGTTTTTTAATGAAACTTACTTGTAATATTCTTGTCTTTATAGCTATTTCTTGTTATAAAAATATTTTTTGTTGATTTTTTGCTGAATTTCTTTATATATATAGTGAATAATTATGCTAAATTTGTTTTAAAAATAAAAAAAAAGTGAAATAAATTCATCGTATATAAATAAAGGTTATTCACCAAAATTATCAAAAAAAAATCAGTGGTAATATTATAATTAAAAATTAGTTCAGTTAATGATATTTGATGTTTTTTTAAAGAACTTTCTTAATTTTAATTTATTATTCCGAAAAACCCCATTTGAAAATATTCTAATGTTGATAGACAATCACTTGCATATTTTTTTGTGATTTCTTTTTTTAATTCTAAAATATTAAGATCATTTTTACCATTTAAAAGCTTAAATTTTTAAACATTTTAATCAAGATTAGATTGATCTAAATTTAAACAAAATATCAAAAGAATCAAGCAAATACATTTTACTGATAATGATTTTAAAACCTTGACTATAAATTTTCTCAGAAAAAAATTTTTGTTTAAAATTTGCTAAATATAAAAAAAATTAGCTCTTTCGAAATATTTGAACTGATTTGAAAAAAAAATTTATTGCGTATATTTATGCTTTTAGATTATAGCTTCTATAAAAAAATCATACTATTAGTCGAATTTTTGCAACTTTCAAATAAATTTACTATACATTTTGTAAGTATTAACACTAATAACGTATCTGAAGTTAAGGAGTTAATAAATATAAAAAAAATTCATTTTATTTTGTCACTAAATTTATTTTATCCAATTTATTATTTAATTCGTCCATGTTTATGGTAACAAAATTTTCTTCAAATGAATTAAAATTTGATTTTTTGCGCTCTTTAAACTTGAATGAGTCGAAAATTTTCAAATTTTTTCCAAAAAATTAATGCTAGATATCAAATAAAAATTATTGCTAGATAACAAATAAAAATTAATGCTAGATAACAAATAAAAATTAATGCTAGATAACAAATAAAAATTAACGCTAGATATCAAATAAAAATTAATGCTAGATGTCAAATAAAAATTAAGCTGTTTTATTTACATGATATTCATCATAAGATCTTTTGAGATATCTCCATTAGGAATAAACTGAAATTAGAAAGCATATTTTTTTATAACATACACTTTTAATGATTCAACGCTTTTAAGATATGAAGAACAGTTCTATCTTATCTTATATATATTTATATAGTTTCTCAGTATTATTAAACTAAGTTTTAAAACGTTTAACATTTCCAGTTTTTTAACAGATTTTTTTTTCATACATAATTTTAAATTTCATATTTTGAAGTATTAATCTGTTAATGATATCACCATTAACACTTTCTCAGTTTTATGTATTCTAATTAAAGACCATATTCTTTATTTGAGATTAAAATAAATTAGCAGGATGTTAGTACATTATTTTTTTCAAATATTTTGGTTTTTCGGCTAATAAATGGATTTTTAATCTATGATTTTTAATCTTCATGTTTAAAATCTTATTAATAATTCCAAAAATTTTATTTATAATATGTATTTATGTATCTCATTATACTCGTTAGTCTTTCATATATTATTTTGGTTTTTACATTTGATTTATTGAATTGGATTAAATTGTTTTAATAAGAATAATTTTATTATGAGAACATAATTGAGAGCTCATTTTTAGTTATTTTTGTATAATTCCCTTTTCAGTTTTTTTTTTTTTTTTTTT
>LSSL01001125.1:46291-76449 GCA_001953115.1 Smittium mucronatum
TTTTGTATCACGGAATTTTATTGTAAGATAACGTCATTAAATTCCCTTTTCAGTTCATGAAATTTTCATTTCTGTGGTACTATGTATTTGAAAGCGTATGGAAAATGTTTTTTATTTTTGGTCCGTATGCATTTTCCCACACTAAAATTTTGTATTAGATTTCAGGATTTCCCGTTTAAAATTTATTTCTATATTTTTTTATCTGAATCAAGCTGAGTACCTGAAATACGAATCATTTTAATAAAAAAATTCATAAATGTGATAGAAAATTAACGCAAAAAATTTTTTATTTTTATTTTTATTTTTTTACATTTTTTTTATTCATTAATCTTTGAGTATTTTTTATTTTAAATTTCAAGGGAATGGATAAAAACTACTAAGAATGTTTGGAAAAAAGATTTTTTAAAAAAAAAAAAAAATTAATTTTTAGTCCAATATGTTGCTCTAGCTGCTACCTTAATATTAAATATAGTAATTTTGGGGCCTATGATCTAAAAATTTACAACTTTAATTCAAGTAAAGTAAAAAAAATGGGGTGTAAAAATAAATATGATTATAGAAATAATAAATCTAAATCTAAAAAATAAAAAAAAAATTATTTTGCAAATTTTTCTAAAATTGAATTCATCTCAAAAAAAACATGTTTCGAAAAAATTGATTTAAATAAAGGAGTTATCTAAAAGAAAATTTAATCCCCAATTAATACTATATCGTGATATTTTGACAATATTTAATTAGTAAATAAACGAAAATTCGATATTTTTTTTGAAATTATTTGAAACGCATTATTGATGCTTATTTTCGATTAATTAAACCGCTAAAAAAAATATCAGAGGTAAAATATAGCATTAAGTTTACATTTTAGATTTAAAATTGAAATTAAATTTAAAGGGGTTTGAATATAAAGAAATTAAAATTTATATGTCATCTTAATAATTAATATTTTCGAATTTATCAAGAAAAAGTTTGATAAAAAAACATAATTATTTTTTAAAAATTATTTTTTAAACATACATAATATTCTGTGAAAGTTCTTGACTTGATCAAGCGTTTTTTTTTAAAGAAATAAACCTAATATCATATAATAAAGAAATCGAAATTCCACAAATATTTCCATTCTATTATGAAAATCATAGAATTGATCATATCTCAGGAAAATACTTTTTTTTGGTTTTTATAAGCCAACAATCCAGAATATATAAATGATATGTATATAAATGATAATGCTTAATTATTTTTATATCTATGTCAATAATATCAAATCACGGAAAAATTACTATTAATTGGTTAAAATTAGGTTAAAAATAATATTATAGTTTTTTATTAGATATATATTAAAGTCAAATGTTATATAAATCTAATATATCTATATTAAATGTGATTTATATAGCTGTTTATATATATTTCATAAAGCAAATGTGCATTCTTTCGCCTTTAAAAAAAAAATTTGCAGTTTTTTTTATAATTTTCTTGCAATATATTTTGATTTTTTATCAAAAAATTTCTTACATTTAAGTAAATCATTTGTTTATTTTTTTTATTTAAGTTGAATTGTTTTTATTTCGGGAATTTTTTTTAAATACAATAAAAAATTACAAAACATATTTATAAAATATTTAAAAAAACATGAATAATATATAATTATTTAATAAAAAATCACCACTCTATTGTTCTAGCAACACAATACCCTTAGGGCATTGATTTAAGGATGCCTTCGGTTAGATTGATATCTGTAGCTTAAATTTTCCAGAAAAACTACATCAAATCACAAATTTGGTTATTTCCAGCAAAAAAAATTAAAATTAAAGGTTTCAGCTTATAGAATAGTTAAATATGTCTATAACCCTCTCCTCCAAATAGCTTTAAAACTATCACCAACCGAAATTTGTTCAAATTCTTAGGTTAAATTTTGGTATCAGAGAGGATCGGTTCAGTTGTTAAAGGAAAATTGTTAATTTTGTTTTTATCACATCGAGAGAAATTTAATAAGCTGTGATAGTTAGTTTCAGGCAAATATGTTTCTCAAAAAAGAAAAAAATTTCAATTTTTATTTTTATTTTAAACTTTCATATTTGATATTCACTTTATTATTCGAAGATTTCCCAACTGATTTTCCCGATGTCCTGAAGGCCAATTTTTATGATAGGGAACAGCAGCTTAAAACTCATTCGGTTTATTTTCCGTCTATTTTTCTATCCACCGTTAACTGGTGGACTTTATGATGGTTTTTTTATTTTCGCTGTCGACTAAGGTGATTTTTTTAGACCTTTTGAATTTTGAGTACAAATTTTTTTTTTATTAATCTTGCACTTCTGATAAACCGGGTGGCTATTTAGGTCTTCATTTTTTTGCTAAATGTTATAGGCAAACCTAGATTTAAGTGTTGGTCACTTTTGATTTTTTATCTCTAAATAGTACTAGTTTTAAAAAATGGCACAATTTATCCCCATTTCGGCTCATAATCGTTCCAAGAAATCTGTATTGCCAAAATAGGAAACTATTAAAATATTTTTGACTATTTAGGCCTGGATTGGTCTGACTCTAGCCTCATGCATTCCAAAGTTATCGACTTCATAACAGTAAATGCACATCAGGATAGAGTTTATATGTTTAATTTTTTTACTAAAAGACACGTAAGACAGCTTGAAAAAGCCATATGCTGTATTTAAAGCCTTCAAAACTTTTAATTTTTTGCTATTGATAGACCCTGTTACGTTTCATTGAATTGATTATATACCCAAAATCTGTAAATTGATAATAAATATTTTTTTCTTTTTAATATCAGATCATACTATCAATAACAAGAAAAATTAATAATAACACGCTTGTATTCATTTTCAGCCATCTCCAAAAAATTTTACCTATCAAAGATTTAATTTAATTCCAATTTATATATTTTTGTTGAATTCAGCCAATAGCACAGTGAGTTTTCAAATATCAGTCCAGCTATTTTAGAGGTGAGACCAAAAGCACATAAGCGTTTATTTTTTTTTGAAAAAATCGTTAATATATAAATAGAAGGGTATAAATAAGGCTGTGTTGACTTTTTTTTAGCATAATAAGATATTCTGTAGGTTTGGGAACACATTATCAAACATAACTGCTATTTTTGGAGATCTATACAGGCCAAAAATAATTTGAGTAACTTAACACAAACCCTTATTGACTTAATTTAGCGTATAATTAATTTTTGAACCGCTTTATCAATAAATTTTGTATAGTCGATAAAAATATTTAATTTTTTTGTATTATTATTTTTCTTATCTTAGAAATTTCATATAGGATAGTCTCTTTAGTGGCGAGCTCTTCAAAATTTTGAAATCTTGCTTTTTATTAGACTGATATTTTGTATCTTTTATGTAAAATCCGATTTAACAACTGAAATTTTTTATAGAAGCTTTTAAAGCGCATAAATAAATGAAATTCCACGATAATTGTCTTTCTCCTTCATATAACCATTTTTTGGGCTGTAAATACAGTCTAGTGTCTATATTGATCGGGTTTCGCCATATTTGTACACTAGCTTGGTAATTTTGATTTAAATTTTTGTCTTTTTTGACATTTGAATTTTTTTTCTGAGGCCACTAGTTTCAATAACTCACTGGGTATTCCGCGAGAGAATCCGACTTTTTATTGGGAGCATCAGATATTTGGTGGGGATATTAGCCCACCTCAAACTATTTCTCATTCTGAGAAGTAGTATAAGTATGTGGATATCAGCTATTCCCACTTGGTATTAATGTGAGCATTTCCGGTAGTATCATTATAAAATTTATAGATATTATTATCCCAGATATTATAGTATTATTTTTAATATACACTGTAAAATTTGATAACTACTGAAAGTTCTCTAGGTGTATGATTTAATATTTTTCCAGTAGTTCCAGGAGTCATTAGATGGTATTTTATCATAAAGTGATTTCATTGATTTATTTTTTTGAATTTTGCAATCAGTTTCTATTAAATTAAATGAATTATATTTGAAAATTATTAGATTGATTTCGTTGATTATGAAATCCGATAATCTCGGAATAATTTCTTGAAATTTTCGATTATGGAAATCTCTTTTTTTGGACAGAGGCTTTGACTGAACCTTGGCAGTATTATGGTCGCTTGAGGCGTATTTTATTTTGCTCATAAATTATTGATAATAGAGAAATTATCGTAATTATCCACTTATAATGATGTAGATTACCAATTAAATAAAAAATTTCCTGTTATATCTTAAAACCCCATAATATGTATTTTTTATTGTATCCAATTCGTTAAAATGGACTAATTAGGAAATAAGTGGTCTTTTTTAATAATTAATCGCTTAATTGTGAGCTCATTTGCTATTTTTTAATAGAATTTTCTACTTTTATATATTCGTACAAATTAATTAATAGGTCATAATTTCAAATATACATGTAAAAATTCTTAATAAATTACCATATTAATTAACAGGAATATTCATAAAAAATATATATAACAAAAAAAAACTCAAAATCTTTGGTTTTTGGTGAGAAACTATGTTACAGTTAAAATTTTCACATTGCCATTATATATATAGCTAGATATATATATGCTGAAGGGCTTCTGTTTCGGAGAACCCTTTCTTCCTTAAGAACTATCGGCTCGCCAGAATTCTCCTGGGTATCTGAGACCTTCTGTGGATTTGGATTCAGCTGCGTGGTTTTGGTCATTCTTTGTCTTTGATATTAGTATTTTTATTTTATTGTTTATTATTTATTTATTTTTTTTTAATTCTTAATTTTTAATTTTTTTTTTTAAAAGTTTTTATTTGCTTTTTATTTTATTTTAAGATATGAATATAAAATAAATATTTAATGTAAATTAATTATCGAAAGAAACAATAAGATGTATTATTGTTCGGCTAAGATTATATGTTATTAGTAATTATATGTTTAAAAGAAGAGAGTAAAACGCAGAATAATCGCTATTCAAGTTTAATAAAAGTTTTAATGGTGTTTTTACACATATAAAAGTTAAAAATTGTTTTTTTTCTTGGTACACTCCACCTTTGTTATGGAAATTTCGGTGGCTTTATACGAATAATTTTTGAGATTTCACCTCCTTAAAACTTCCCCTGTACAGCGAAAGACAAACGGCTTTAATTTTTATGAAACTTTTTCTTTTCTTTACATCTGATGATTTTTTGAATAGTCCGATTTTAGTATACTTTTTTACCCATCCCTTTACTTTGTTCATTTAAAGTTTTCCTTTGTACAAACATAATTTATGTAGATCATTTATACAAAATTTAATTCCGCCTAAAAAAAATATATAAAACCAATCAATACCAAAATTGAAACCACTTCCACATATATATATATCCTCATTACTTCTTGTCTTATTTTGCTAGTTTTTCCAATCAAAATCTTCATTCATCAGAATATGTATCCTGAAACTTTTTGAATGCAACGTGACCCGATTTCAATAAATATATTTGCATACAACTTATAAATTTATCATGATTTCTATCAAAAATGATGATTTATAGTAAAAAAAATACTATTTATTATTTATATGATATAATTATAATAAAATTCTTACTCCCCCATGAAAATAAAAAATGAATTTTTAGCTTTACAGTTTTATTTTAATGGTATCACTTTTAAAAAACTTCAAGACATTTAGATTATATCTGAATGTGATTTCCATTAATTAATATTTCAGCTGTTTCGAAATAGCTGATATAATAATATATTGCAAATCGCATTATTAACGTCTTTGGTTTTATAATGAAAGAAGACTCGTATAATTAAAAATAGACCTATTAATTATTCATTAGGATCTAAATTCATAATAATTTTTTTTAAAATTAAGTGATTTTAGAGCCTTATTGGCTTTTTTTACGAAATAAATAACTAATTAGTGAATAGCTCTGTTGAAAAATGAAATTCTGTGCTTTTCATGATATAAAGGGAGAAATAATTTATAATTGGCAGCCTAAGTCATTATTAATGCTTAATTACGGTAATTTCTCTAATATATTCAGAAAGTTTATTTTGATCTAAAGTTACATAGTTAAGAACATTAAATATATTTCTATTGATTAATTTATCAGTGACAAATATAATTATTTTGGTACCCATTTTAATTATTTGACTGAAATTTCGAGTGGAATGAAATTTAATTCAAAAGAATTGGGCGTGCGTCCAGATATGTCGAGGTTTTTTTTTGTGTTGCGCAAGTTTTCACCGCCTTATAGACAAGCATTGAATATATAGTAAATCATGCTACCGATTTCGCCTTTATCATATCTAGAAACTGAGCAATTGGTTTCTTTATCTTGCGGATGATTCATCCCAAACTTAAAAATAAATATTTATGCCCTTATTGAGTCCATATTGAAGTCCCTAAGAGTAATAATTTTTTTAATTTTTAATTTTATTTTTTGTATGTTGCAAAAAATTTAACATTTTGACCTGGGCGCCGCGTACCGGCACTTAGCTATGAACTTTAATGATTAGCATTTCAAATGATTTTACATTAAGGCATTTTGCATGAATAATTCCAGATATCCATGTTTGAAAAGATTTAAATTCGCTTATAAGTAGCCCAAATTTATTACTGACAGCCAATAATAGACCAGTACTGCCTTCCGCAATTTAAGTTTTAAAATCCATAAATGCGAGCGCAGGCAGTCTTTATCTACAAGATTTTTTATTTAAAAAGGTTCAGTATAGTGCTGGAATACCTAGATAAGCTGGGTTGAGGTAGCGCTTAAGCTCCTCTCCTAAATTTTTTAGCAATCTGAAATTGAATTTGATAATTTTGAGCTTATTGTTAAGCCCATAATATGGGGCATTGGGTTCAGATCGTAAAATTATTTTTTATTTTTCATTATTTCTTCATTCATCAAATTTTCAATTTGTGAATTATCTCTTATGAAATTTGAATCGAAATTTTTTATTTTTTTTCAGTCAAATTTCGATATGCAGAGATTTTTCGATTTTTTTTTATTGCATCTGAGCTCAGATTTATTTTTTTGTGGTCGCACGACCAAATCATGTGACGCCATTTGCCGTTTCGTTGTTTCTTTTTTTTATATTGTAAACTCATCTTTATTCAAGAAAGATTTAATAACAATATGTGTCTTTACTGTTTGATTTTTTGATTTTTGTATGTTAAGCACGAGTAGTTTATCTACTCTTTTTCTTAACTTTTTTTCCAGTCTTAAGTCCATTAAATTTTAGTCTTGATGTGAATTTGATTCAAAAATATAAATATTTCTATGTGATCATTATTATCTGCCAAATCAAGATCAGAATAATAATAAATTTTGGTGTCTATTTTCTCTTTCCTGTTAAAATCAGCTAAATTTTTAAAAATGGACTCGAAAATCTATAAGCTGTGGCTAATGCAGAATGAAAGTTGATCATTATCCCGTAATCTAAATATTTCGAAATTTTTTTGGGCTTAGTGTTACAAGAAATCAAAAAAAAAATTGTTATTTCTTTAATTTGTGAGATACATCTTCGAGATGTTAAAGTTTAGCCCCACAACGTATTTTTTCCTATTTTCAATGATATCAAATAAGGATCTATTTGAAATCACAGTTATTTTCCATCTAAATCCATTATCCACTATCAGAAATAACCGATACCCCCTCGGTTTTATCATTTTTTGTTGTTTCTGAGGCTAATTATTATTTCATATTTAAAGTCATTATTCCGAAATTTAATTACAAAATTACTAATTTCCTGTGGTTTCGGATATATGGTGACGGTCTTTTTCCGTTCTTTCCTTTTTTAAAACCAATTTACTTTGAAATTTCCTTAACAAGCTTGGTTGGAAAATTAAAATCTAATTACATTTGACTAATTTTAATATTTATCTATGATTTTCCACCTTTTTCTAAATCGGGGCACTTTTATTTCTAGTGACCCATATTTTTAAACTTTCTGCACGCCTTGCTACAACCTCTAAAAAATATTTTGATCATACATTCCTGATGATCGTGGGCGTTCAAAAAAAAAGTATTTTTTTATCACTTTTTTTCTAGTGAAAAACTATTGAGATAATAAATATTTAAACTAGATACTGAATACGTTCTGCTATTATTATATAACAGTGATTATTTTGAATTGCTTTCTTATAATAAAAATCTAAAAATAAACTAAAAACTAAAAGTATATCTAAAAAAAGATCCCTTTTTCAAAAGCAGAAGATAATTCCGCTTTTATATTGGTGTTTCATTCTAGGGATTTACTTGACCTTTAACCTCCCTTGCCATTTGTTAGCAAAGGTTACTAATGTGAACAAACTTGATAGATTCGGATAAAACCCCTATTTGGGAAACCGTGTCTATCCAATTGTTATTTGATAAGCTGTTTTTTAGCATCTGCCTGTTTAGCAGACATTTGGTGGGGGGGAATCACTTCCAACACTTCCTTCATTAAATTCGTCCATAGCCTCCTTCGTGTTAAAGCGTATTAAGCTGGAAGCATGAAACTCAAGATATTTTTCTTTCTATTTTTTTGAACGATAAACATTATTATCTCTTACTTCTACAACTTTCAGCGGATGTAAAAACCGTGGTTTACTTTTATAAATATTCCTCCCTTTCTTAATGCCACATTTAATAATATAACTAAATATCCCCCATTGAACTTAATAGTTGTAGTTGAGCTTCTTTTATTCCTAATATTATCCATCCTTTTCAGATTCAGTCTTACAATTTCTAAATTCTGAATTGCTAAACCTACAACAACTTCCTCTCTACTATTCACAAGATTAGGTATCTTTCCAAACATCATAAAATACAGCGATTAACCTGTAAGAGAGTTTATTTATACTCTAATTTCCAGCAATGACCGATCTAAGTAAGTACACCAATTTTTAAAATTACCTTTACACGATTTCGTTATTGCATAACGGATACTAAGATTCATTCTTTCAAGCATTCCCATTCATTCGGGGTGATATAGAAGATTGAACTCCAAACTAACATTATACTTATCTTCTAATAGTTTTTTCACACACGCGGCCCTAAAACTCGATCCATTATCTGTGCGTATAAACTATGGTAGACTAAAGATTGAAATTAATTTCTTAAAAGAATCCATAACCGTTTCTGAAGTCTGATCTCTGGTGGCTAAAGTAAAACAATATCCGGTCAACTTTTCAACTGCAACCAAAACATAGCAATTTACCTTTTGGCTTTTTTGAAATGGACCTAAGAAGTCTACTTGCCACTCATTAAAAATGGTAGAAACAACCAAATTTCCGTCGAACTGATAAGCTGGGCGAACACGCAAGTATTTTTGTCACTCGAAACAAGTCGGAATATATTCTTTTAGTTCTTTCAACAATTTTGGTCTCCATAACTTACCTTTACATGTATCGTATGGAGTTTTTCAACCAACGTGACCCATGCTGTCCTGCAATTGCGCTAATACACTTAGAAACTCTTCGATATTCATAACTACCTTAAAGAAATTACCTTTTATTTTTTTATACAGATTTCCGTTGTTATAAATAAAGTTCATTGATTCCTTCATTACTTCCTTTGTTTGTTCATCAGTTCTTCCCGGTAAAAATTTAACAATTTCTTCGAATTTTGGTGTTATTTTCTTTTACTTCTGATATACCAAACATATTATGTCTGTGTTGCGAGACAAAAAGTCTGCAGCGCCATTATATTTACCAGGGCGATGCTTGATTTCAAAGTCAAACTCTGATAACATGGCAATCCACCTTATGATTCTTCCTGATGGTTCAGCATTACGATATAAGCTTGCGATAGCCAAATTGTCGGTATAAACAAGGAATTATGAACCCAACAAGTAACACCTAAAGTTTTTAATTTCTGCTACTACCGCTAATTCTTCTTGTTCAAACGCGGGATAATTCCGTTCTGCTGTTATCAACTTCCTAGAATAAAAAATTATTGGAAATTTTATTCCCTCATCCGATATTTTCTCCAACACTACCCATAATGAAATTGAGGAGGCATCGGTTGACAATATGAATCCTCTATTACATTCTGGGAGCCCATGGGTGACAGAATTTACCAAGGTGTCTTTGATGAGCTTAAATGATTCTTGACACCCATTATCCCATTGGAATCGAATATTTTTTTTTATTAGATTTTGTATAGGTTTTTTTATAACTGCAAAATTAGGAATAAACTTTCTAAAATAGGATGCCATTACCAAAAACGATATAGTTCCTTTAACGTTTCTTGGAAGAGGTATATTCTCCAGTTTTGCAGTTTTTTCATGATTTGGCCTTATCCCAGCTTCGGTTATTAGAAACCCTAGATATTTAAATTCTTTTTTTTTAAAAAAACATTTCTTTAAGTTTAGGCTAGCATTATGGTTTTTTAAAACCTGAAATACATATTTTAGGTGCTCCGAATTCTCTTCTTTAGCAATTGAAAAGATTGCTACGTCATCTAAATAGACTTTCAAAAATAAATGTCTATTTCGAGACAGAATACGCTCCATTAATTTTGAAAAATGTGTTGGGGCATTCGAAAGCCCGAATGAAAGCACGTTAAACCCAATAATCAAAACGGGTTTATGAACGCAGGATATTTTTTCCAGTCTTCGTCTATTTGACATTGCTAATAGCCAGAAATACAGTCTAAAGTGCTATAATATTTGTGATTTGAGAGTTTATCAATACAATCGTCTATCCTGATTAAGGGAATCCTATTCCTCGTGATTAAAGAGATGATTTTTCTGTAATCTACACAGAACCGATATTCTCGGTTTGGTTTTGGGACTAATTGTACTGGTGAAAACCATGGTGACACTGATTCCCGAATTATTTTGCTCGTAAAATTCGGCTCACCTCTGTTTGTATGATATTCTTTTCTTTTTCTGCATATCGTCGCATCCCGCAACGGGGTGGTTTTTCATCTTCTCATATTATTATTTTAAATTCCGAATCACTAATTTTTTTTAGTTCTTCGATCGAATTGGGAAATAACTTCGAAAATTCAGAAATAATTTCATCAATTTCTACCGGTATATTATCTCTTGAAGTTCCTGGTACATTTGATTCTGGGCTAACTTATTCTTCATATTGAGGAGCATAAAATAGCCCCAACGATTCGTTGTCTGAACTTTCCTCTGAATCTGTGTCAGTGTCAGTGTCTATGCCTAATAAATCCTCTTCTAACTCTTCAAAATGTGTTTCCAAGTCTGTTTTTGGATATAGTTGAAGCTTTGCTCTTATAGGTCCTACTTTAACTGACATTACCACTGTTTCATATCTAAGCCGACTATTCAAAGTAATTATATTATAGATCCCCAGTATGATAGGTACGGCACAATCAGGCAGAATGGCAAAAGACATATTTACATATAAATATTCATCCAATTTGAGTTCTAATGAATAACGCTTAACTATGTTAATATCATCCCCACTTACGGGTTGAATTCTTATATGGTTAGCCAGTTCTTTTTTGCGAATACTAAGAATATTAGCGAATTCTTCACTTATTAAAGAATAGGTGGCACCGGTATCTACCAGAATTGGTAGGGCTTTCCCTCGGTGTCCTAACACTAAGTAAAATGTAATCTCTTTGAAAGAATTTCTCTTTACTTCAGTACCATACTCGGCGTAAATTTGTCGTTTAGACTTCTTTTTGAGCTTCTGAAATTCTTGGATAATGTTTTGAAGCGCTTGTGGTAGTGTAATTACTGACTTTTCTAGAGCCAATGATTTTGGCGCTGCCAGAAGTCTTTCAGTGAATTCTTTGTCCCTTTGACTTACTTTCATAGCTTTTTTTGTAGCTTTAAGGTTTACTTTACCCAGACTATCCCCCACTGGAGGTAAAGAAATCACCTTTCTAGGATGTGTTACATAATCTAACCTCATTATTTTATTTCTCAAAGCCTCAGAAGTCAGTTTTGGTTGAGCTTCTATACTTTCTGTGTCGTCTAAGCAGTGAGTTTCCGTTATTTCACTATAGGCGGATAACAGGCTATTTTCCTTATTAAAGTTATTATTTCATTCTGTGGTTTCTCCGACTTTGTTCTTATTGATTGGAAATTGTCTACGATTATTCGAGTAATGTACTGGTTTAACGCACACATAACAAATGATTATCTTATTCTTATTGAAGTTTTCCTTAACTTTTATCAATAAACTTAGTTTGGAGAAAAGCTCCACAAGGTCCAGAATTTATTTCGGATCCGTGTTCTCTTGTGGCTTTGTTTTTGAACCGTTATTGTTTTGTGTTGGTTTTAAGGGGGTCTTTTCTACTGCTACTAGCACCTTTTGTAAAACTTTGGCTGTTGTTGCCACTTCTCTCATATTAGCTGATAGTTAGCGGTCTTTTAGTATTTTAACAAGCCTCTCTACAGATTTCTATCCGTCCTAGCTATGTTTAAAAATACGTTTTTTCTAGCCATTTTTCAGTGTAGAATTCTTTGGGAATTCTAATTATGTAATTGGAAACGTCTTTATTAAAATTTGACCAGGATTGGTGCTCATTTTTTTCCATTTGACTAAAAGTAATTAGATCACCTTCTGGCTGTTCTATTTCAATACCAAAGTTATCTTTTAGCATGCTTAGTCATTCATTTAATGTCCACCCATCTTCTGCAGCCATAGGCTGCGATCTCAGTCTCCAAATTGCAGCTTCCCCATGAATCCACAAGTTAAATAGACACATGTTTGTTCGGTCGTACATTTATTATACGTTATGGAATCAGCAAAACTTTGTTTCCAACCTTCCACCGACTTGAATTTTTCTTTTGTTCCACCAAACTTTGGTGGAAACATTTCAAAACCAATGGGCATTACCAAATGAGACTCTTAATCTCAATAAAGATTTAAACTAGATACTGAATACGTTCTGCTATTATTCTATAACAGTGAATATTATGAATTACTTTCTTATAATCAAAATCTAAAAATAAACTAAAAACTAAAATTATATTTAAAAAAAGAATCTTTTTCCAAAAGCAGAAGATAATTCCGCTTTTATATGAGTGCTTCATTCTAGGGATTTACTTGACCTTTAACCTTCTTTTCCATTTGTTAGCAAAGGTTACTAATGTGAACAAACTTGATAGATTCGGATAAAAACCCTATTTGGGAAGCCGTGTCTATCCAATTGTTATTTGATAAGTTGTTTGTTAGTATCTGCCTGTTTAGCAGACATTGGGGGGGGGGATCATTTCCAACAGAGATATTGCAGATATTCTAAAAACTCATTTTTGAACTTTGCTCCAATGTCTTATATAATGCCAAGCAGTGAAAATCATTTTCCTACTAGTTCTGCTATCGATCTAGTACCAAGATATCTATAATTGATTATTTTGATTATGAAATTCTTGTTCTATGAAAACTGTTTTTTACACTCAAAGTCATATTTGTTAAAAAAAGTTGTCTTCGATATGAGGCTATTATGATCATTAATATCATCAAAGAGAAATGTGTTATTTTGCCCTGTGTTCTTAATTTCTCGCGTGATATATATCCGAGATATATCGGGAGACGTTCTCGATATCATCCATATGATATTACTTGATTTTTTTCCAGAATTAACCTATTTTAAGGTCTGAGCCACAAAACAGATCTTTTCCCCCATTAATTACGCTGTATTTTAACATAAACTTCTAAATAAAGGCTCGAGTTAATTATTTTTTGTACTGAGGCAGTTTTTTTTGCGGTGGGGGGGGGGGTTTCTTACTTTATACAAATTTTTTGAGTTTTGAGTTTTTTTGCGAGATCGGCTGGTTTTTGGTCCATAACTATAAGAATTTTCACCAACGCTCGATTTTTTAAATCTATAGTAGCTTTTTAAAGTGATTTCCCCTTAAACATCTTGGTTCTCTTAGAAAGTCTAGGCTCACCCATTTAAGAAGGGTCTTGACAAAAAACAATATATCCTTAAACATTTTCTCACTTTTTTTTTTAATATCGATAATCAGAATTGAGACCCCAATAAAGTTTATTTCTTTTGGTTTTTGGCTCTTTTTACTTATAAGAGTGTTGAGTGATAAATAAACACCAAGTGCAGATAGTCTGTATACAATATACAGCCCTCTAGTGCTATCTGAGCAGCTTTTAGCAGCTGGTTTAGTCTCGATAATATGAAAAATGGGAACAGAAATAAAAAAAATTGATGACGGAATTCTATAATTTTATTGGCTGGATCAATTAAAAAAATCTAAATAATTGAGAGAGGCTGTAGTTTCTTTCTTTTTTTTTTTTGGTTTTAGGATCGAGAATCGAAATCCAGCTCGAATCTGTTGCTTGATATTAATTGATCCTTGAAAGCTTCATTTTTTTAATGCTTATGCACCTTTTTTTTTTGTTCAGCACCCAGTAGTCTCTTCATTTTTTCTAGGATAAACAAAATGAAAACCAATGCAAGTTATTAAACAATCGGAAATCGATACTCAAAGTTCGTTCTAGAGCTGATATTATAGAAACTGTTGAATAACGAATCTAAAAAATCCGTATATAGTTGTAAACTATCGATCAAAAGATACGCCTTAAATAGACCCCCTTTGAAAAGATTCCTCATGTGTTAACTAAATTCTAAGCAGAATAGAATCAAAAACAATTGAATAAATAGTGTACAAAGCATTTCTAAAAGACGAAATTTATTTAAGGAATTAAGATTTAAGTAGATATCAATTAATGCTAGACGTTATGAAAGAGAATGAATGGAGAAAAAAACTACATTCTAGTTAAAGATTGTTGAACCACAAGACTGTAGTACGTTCCTCGCAATCCCAATAAATCAGAGTGTGTACCCTGCTCAATTATCTCGCCTTTTTCGAAAACGTAAATCCAATCAGCATTTTGTATGGTAGATAGCCTATGGGCAATAGAAATAGTGGTCCTACCAACAGAGGCCTTATCAAGAGCAGCTTGAACAAGCTTTTCGCTTTCAGTATCCAAAGCTGATGTGGCCTCATCAAGGAGTAAAATCTTGGGGTTCCTAATCAAAGCACGGGCAATAGCAATTCGCTGCTTCTGTCCACCAGAAAGTTGGCCGCCATTAGCGCCCACACGTGTTTCATAACCATCAGGGAGATTTAGAACCATGTTATGAATATTCGCTGACATTGCGACTTCCTCAATTTCCTGCTGTGTAGCATCAGGTCTTCCATATTTAATATTCTCAGAGACTGATACGTCGAATAAAGCTGGCTCTTGGCTCACAAGTGTAGGGCCATTACGTAGTGATTTAAGGTTCCATTCTCTAACGTCGACGTCTTCAAAGCTGGCAGATCCTTCCAGGACATCATACAACCTAAGAGCAAGGTTAATTATTGTGGATTTACCAGAACCAGAACCACCAACTAAACCCACAGTTTGGCCAGGCTTGACTTTAAGGGATATACCTTTTAAAACCCTAACATCCATTCTTGAAGGGTAATTAAATTTAGCTTTAGAAACGGAGAATTTTCCAGTAATATTAGAAGGAGATTGGCCTTTTGGATCATTTATGTTAATTTTTGGGACATCTTTCAAGGATTCAGAAACAGAAACAACAGATACAAGAGCTTTAGGAATGTAACCGAGAAATTGTGAAGCCTGACCTAAGGCTACAGCTGCAAAGACTATAGCGTACAGAGTGTTGAACATCTTCTCAACGGATAGACCCCGGTGCAAAACAAATCTGGATCCAGCATAAAATGCTAAAGAATAAACCAAAAAGATTGAGCTCTGTGAGAAGCCATAAGAGATTCCACCAGTATAGCAACCTTTGACAGCAAGAAGGTGGGGTTGGATGTTATTATCGCAAAAAGACTTGATAAAGGTAGGCTCCCGAGTAAGAGAGGTTACTGTCCTGATATTCGATATAGTCTCTGCAGCTTCTTTAGCGCCAGCCTCAATCACCAGTTTACTTTTCTGAGCTCTCCCTGTGATGTTTTTTTGTTGTACACCCTGAGAATACGCAATAATCGGAACGGTAGCCAAAATAACTAAAGTGAGTAAAGGATATCGAGTGAAAGCTATTACAATTCCTGTGGTCATAGATGTGATAGATCCTAAAAGCATTGGATAGGACTCAGATCCAAATTTATAAATATCCTCAGGTTCTGAAGATAATCTGGAGGTCAAAGCGCCAGTGCCATTCTCTTTTTTATCAAAGAACTCAGAATCTTGATTTATTATTGAATGATATAAATCACTTCTCAATTTTTTGACTACCTTGAGAGAAGCGGCTGCAGCAAAATAAGTTCTACATGAGACAGAAAAAAATTCGATTATGGCGAAAATCAAGAAAAGAAGCGCATATCTATCAGTGTCTCTTTTCTGCTTTGCTAAATCGGGTTCTCCAAAGGCAATAAGCATTTTTGAAAAAAATATTGAGAATATCGGGAATAGAGCACCATCAATCATAGCCCCAGCCATACTAGGGATAAATAAAGTATTGATTTTGCGACTTGATGTATAAAGTTTAAATATTAATGAAAACCCACCAGCCTTAGAGACTTTTCCAGAAACAGGAGAAACCTCATCAACATCGGATTTCAAAGAATGAGTTGTGGTAACCTTGTTTATAGGGGTTATCTTCAAATCGGCTTTCTCGAGTGAGGGAGCGTCCGATGATTCTGAATCCCTGTTAATTTTTTGAGCGTTCACCAGAGCAGTATAAGCACCGTTTCGACTAACAAGCTCATCGTGTTTTCCGAATTCGATAACTTGGCCTCTACTACACACATAAATCATATCAGAATCCATAATAGTAGAAAGTCTATGGGCAACAGTGATAGTAGTTCTATTGACAGAGTTACGGTCAAGTGCATCTTGAACCAGTCTTTCGGATTCAGTATCAAGGGCAGAAGTGGCTTCATCAAGCAAAAGAACTTGTGGGTTTCGTATTAGAGATCTAGCTATAGCAATTCGCTGTTTCTGGCCGCCAGACAACTGAGCACCACGTTCTCCTACTACAGTGTCATACTTTAGAGGGAGAGAGTCGATAAAATCATGAATATTTGCATCTTTACAGGCCTGCACTATTTGCTCCCTAGTAGGGGGATCGTTTTCCATATCCTTGGCACCATATTGAATATTCTTGAAGATGGTAGTATCAAATAAAACGGGCTCCTGACTTACTATTCCAATATTTTGACGGAGAGATCTAACATTATATTCACGAACATCGAGACCATCAATAAAAACAGAACCCTGGGACACATCATAAAATCTCTGAATTAGACCAATTGTAGTAGATTTACCACAGCCAGATTCGCCGACGAGAGCAATTTTTTGACCAGGTTTGACTTTTATAGAAAAGCCATCCAAAGCCTTAACTTCTGGTCTAGTAGGATAACTAAAAGTAACGTTTCTGAACTCGATTTCTCCCTGGAAAGAATCGACTTTGACCCCACTTTCAGTGTCTAGTGGATCAATTGGACTTACTCTGTCTATTACATCAAATACATTTGCAGCAGCACCTCTAGCAGAAGTGACAGCGGAAATACTAGGGGCAGCACCACCTAGGGAAAAGCCACCAATTATGAGGGCGAAGAAAACGTTAAGAACTTTATCTGGAGCAGATTCATTATTTCTTATAAGTTTAGCGCCATACCAAAAACCTAAAGAATAGATGGCATAAATAAAGAAAAAAATTCCACCAAGACCGAGAGCAAGAGCCTTGGACTTTTTTAATTCAGAAATCTCAGCTTCATCAATACTTTTGTTGTATCTATCTAGTTCCCTATCCTGACCATTAAAGGCCATAACAGTGCGCATGGATGATAGAGCTTCGTTGGCAATTGAGCCTGAATTTGCATATCGGTCCTGGATGATTTTAGTATATTTTCCAACATTGACTCCCATAAAATAGCCAATCATAGCGAGAAGAGGCATTATAGACAAGACTACTAAAGCCATTTTCCAACCTCTGATAAAAGCCAAGATAAATCCACCAAAAAAAGTGGACAGGTATTGAATTAAATAAGCAAGTTTGACTCCAATACCTTCTTGGATAACAGACACATCTGAAGAGATTCGAGTAGTTAGATCACCAGTAGAAACCTTATCAAACCAAGACATATCTTGTCTAAGAGAAGATCGGTAATACTCTTCTCTTATTCTTAATATTTGTTTTTCACAAACAACAGAAAAAGTGATGCTTTGAAGGTAGGATACAACGAACATACAAGCAGCTAGAACAGCGAGATACTTGCAGTACTTATTAATCTCGTGACTGAGGTAATCTTTAGCACTTTGAGCATCTCCGGTGTCGATAATAGCAGAATAAGTGATGAAGGCACCGGCCATATTAGAGAACAGAATAGTCATTGTAGGCATGGCTAAACCAGTAAGTATAGAAAAAAAGGTACCCGCTAGAAGGACAAGCTTTTCGTTGCGAGTAGCGAATCGAAACAGTTGAAAGAAGGGGACGGGTGGAAGACCATCGGAATTTCCGAAAGCATCTTTAGGACTCTTTGACTTTTTTTTTTCATTTTTGGATATAGAGCTTGTAGAACTCAAATCAGATTTTGGTGAAATGATACCATCCGGGGTTTTATTAGAAGATTCGTGGCTAGACGAAACATCCGAGGAATCGCCCTTTTCCATAATATCGAAGAAGGCGCAGTCAATAAATGTTAAAATGTACCTACCAGGTATAAGAGTTGGGGAAGAAAGGGGGGGGGGTGATTTAAAGGAAATGTGGCGAGGATGACATGGTAGGATGAAGAGCAGTTGATTTTTCTTTGTTTTAATAATAAATCGGTGTTTTATACGCAACTTTCAAACCTCCAAATTGCAATTTTCAGAGTAACTTCCATTTGCCTAGACAATATTGACCAATGATAAACATCCATATAAGCCTCTGGTGTTTGGATGCAAATACGTATCGTAATTTGTATTAGATAAAACTGATTAATAAATACTTCTCTTTAAATGTTTGACAAAATTTCGGGTTAGAGTGACCTTTGGAGTTGAGCCAAAGCTCAAGATAGTATCTGGCAAATAACATGTCTAATATAGACAGAATCTAAATTGGGTTAGGTAGGCAAGATTACTGGCGGCAAAAGCTCATATTCCCAAACATTAAGATGGTCCATGATTTAATGGCCAATAGGTATACCCAATTTGGATCAGAGACATTTCGGCTGAGCTGATTGGGTATAGTAAATTAGATATTGCAAGTCACAAAATTTCACCTTGCTAATGCGAATAAATTATACGTTTTGTTTTTTCCAAACGAGGCAGTAGCCCGCATTTATTCATCCAAAATAGCAATTCTGACATCTTTCGGGTTAAAGTTCATGCCTTTTCTATCTTTGCTCTCTTTGAAAATATCAATAATTTCAATTGGATTAGCTTTTCAGCCTATACAATAATATAATCGTATCTTCGTGTTATAGTTGACATGGCGCAAAAAATGATTCCAATTTTAGCATTGCTTGTCCTGAAAAGGCTAAACTAATAATTATACAAAAACCAACCAAAGTAAAAACACTGCATTTCAGATTAACTATCTAATTTCCCTTAAAAATAAGCGGATTATTTGCTTTTAGCCAGTGAAATTCTAAGTACTTATATTTGCTACAATTTGCGGCATTTTGTCTATTAGTAAATATAAATAGTTAATAGAACATAACTATATTTAATCCAATCTAAGATTTGCAAGCGAAACAAAATATGTTCGGTAACGATAAGAAAAAACATAAAACTCAGTTGTAAATTATATCGCAATTTAGTCACCTGTTGTTAAATATGAGAGATTATCTTTGGGTAAGGAAGCTTTCCTACTAATTTTTTGCTACTTTCTTAATTTGGAAATATGGCGTTGAGAACAAGACAAAATTATTGATTAACCCTTTCCGGGCCCAAATTTGTGCTTTGCCCCTATTTGTGTATATTTACAATTCTAATTTGCCCAAATGCATGATCAACCCAATGGTACTCTAATAATATTAAACTAATCATAACATTGAGCGAAAAGTGAAACCCATTTTTTGTATTATCGCCCCTGAAAGGGTTAAACTGCGGAATAGAATTTTAAAAAGAAACCGCCCATTGGCAAAATGTTGAAATTTTAAATGATAATGTATTTTTCCATTTTATTGGCTTGGAAGTGATTAAATTTTGTTGTAGCCAATGGCTTACATAGAAAAAAAAGTCTGATCTTCACAAGAGTCTCCCATATATTTCTTGTTACCAAAAAAAAAGTCGCTTATTTTAAAATTGAAATTCAAGAAATAATTTTTTAAATCACCCGAATTGATTCATGGTGGAGTTTATGAACACCATAATGAATATTTCTTACCTAATTTTCGTTATAGGATATTTATCTTTCGCTGTCCTTTTTTTTTTTTTTTACGCAGAATTCTTTCACTGTTGTATGTTATTATTTGCTTTTGTTAATATTCCCTGGTTTAATCCCGAGGATTTTTGATAATATTGACGTAGTTTTTGATATTTAATCATTTAATCATTGATGGCTTGGAAAATCATATTATTACATACGTGTTTGAAACATTAGCGATGAGTGACATTGAAATGATTAACACAATCTGACACGCTAAAGATAAACCTGGCTAATTCATCTTCCAATAAAATTGCTTGATTTATTTATAAACAACATTTTGTGTGATATTGATAAATTTAAAATAAAAAAATTAAAAGTTTTTATTTTTCCAGTCCCTTAAAAAATTTTCATTGGTAGATCTATTTTCAAAAATATGGATTAATGTGTCTTCTCAGTTGTTAATTATTGGCTAATAATGAAAATATAGCCAACACTATTGCTAAAAGTAGTATTTAGCCTAATTAACTTTTTACAACCAAATTTTATATTACTAATACAAATCACATATTGTTTGCATGCATTATCTATCTGGGAGATTCTTTCGAAGACCAGACTTTTTTTTACTGTGCAAACTATTGGCTTCAATTGAAATTATTATAAACCAGTCCAATAAAAATAGAAAATTACACTTTCTCTAATAAGTTTTCAAAATATTACCAATAGAAAATTAGCCCCTAAAATTCATATTTTGAGCTACCCAATAACATTATGTTTTATCTTTTCACCAACTTTCTGAATTAGGAAAATAGTAAAAATATAGTAGGAAAGTGTCCGCTCTCAAAGAGAATCTCCCATCTATGGAAAATTATTTTTTTATGCGGGAGATTATTCGGTAAACAAGATACTAGTTTTCATTGGTTTCATTATAGGGATAATATGATATAGTTTATTGGTTGGTGCCAGGACATTTCACCTACCTAGGCTGATAAGACCATTCATTCACCCATCACATTTTCACCTACATTGAACTCGTATATGTATTCCAGATTATAAAGCAATCAATCTATCAAAAGACGTAATTGATGCGACAGCCAAAAATAAAAAAAGATCATATTTTAAGTAGTCAAAAATTAAGTGGCATGTACGGTAGGCCAATCGATAATATGTCAACTGCCACATCACCTTGTTACTTAGATATATCGACAAATTGCTCAAAATTAAAATCCAAATCTATTTTACTGATTTATTATTAAATTCAACAGCTTTTGTATTTAATTCAATAAATCCGAAAAAGGAAACATAAAATATACGTAAGTAAAGCTTCCGCTTCATCTAAGAATCTTACATATGGCATCTCATTAAATTCAGTTTCCATAAATGGCATCGCCCTTTATAAAATCTTTCGAATATAGGTATAACATATAGTAAACCACTAATGCCCAAATATCCTCTTTTGCACACCTACTTATTCAGAAACTCACTTCTTTTTTTCGTATTTCTACAACCAATTCTATTATAGTATTTTTTATCCAATTGCCACTGATACTAGCGAGTTGCTTAATTCAATATTTAGTGTTTAGTCTCTTTCTTATTGCGTGTTGAGTGCTCCGATTTGCTAAACGGGAGATTCTCATTGAGGGAAAACACTTATCTATAAAATTTGGTTTTAACTTTTCTATCTCTAAAAATATACATCCATCAAACCAAAATTATAAAAATAAACCCAAAATTAAACATTCATCTCCAAAATCTGCACTATGATTTATTTTTCATCTCCAAAATCTGCAATATGATTTATTTTTCATCTTCAAATAACCCATAAATCATCTAATTGAATAAATATTCTCTTTTTTATTGAAGATTCCCTTTTCGGAAATTTTTTGGTTAATACTCTTATCCTATGGTCTCCTATAAGAAATCAATCAAAACTTATGACTTTAAAAGATAAAGAAATTCCATATAATTTAAGCATATATCACACTAATAAAATCCGTAACATAAGAATCAAAAAATTAAAACGTTGTAGTATTAATTTTAGTATTCATTAAATGAAGCTTAGTTAAATAAATTTGTTCATGATTGACTTGTAAAAAAGGATAAAAAGATTACTTTCCACCCTACTCTTCTTTTTAAATATTTAGATTTGATAAAATGTATCAAATTTATATTCAGTGTCTAAATATCATTATGCTCATACAAAAATATACTCTTCTGCAAAATCTTGACTCTATATAAAGTATAGTTTTACAAATAGCCATTTTACTTAATTTTATTCTGTTTCTAAAATAGAACTTTTACAAACTAAAAAACTCTTTACTGAGTAAAATATTTCAAGCAACATTTTTAGATCATCACCATAAAATTAGGCCTTATTAGAATAATTTAAAAATATATATTCCCGGCTAGCAAATCTACTACATGCTATTTATGTGTAAATTTGGATTTTAACAAGAACAAATTTTTTTTTTTTAATTTATACTGACCTTTTTTTTTTTTTAACTAAACACCAAAATAAAATGAAAACTACTTATTGCTAAGGTTTATTTTTATAATTATACGAAGGGGTATCAATTTTAATATTTGACCACCTAAACCAAACCAATGTGTATTACAATCTATATATCTTTTCAACTATTCTTTGGTATCGATAATTAATTTATAAATCAACCAATTTGCTTATTCGATTTAAATGTATTTACTAATGGTTATAAAAATAGAATTTTGGCTTCAATGTATATTTAAACCTTTTTTTTTTTTTGTCGCGGAATTTCATTGTTAGATAACTTTATTAAAAAATATACTAAAAAAACATGAAAAAAAGAAAAATAAGTAAACAAAAGACTATTATCCTAACTAAAATAGGCTCCTCTGCCGAACTACCGGCTGCGTATCTACGGGAAAAGAATTCAATATACCAACTGAAAGACTCCATTTCCCTGGTAACCCTTATAAATAATGAATTTGGCTATATTTTTAACCTTGATTTGAGAATAAATGGTTTTTTCATCCAATAAAAAATAATTTATAAGCTTGTTACCAAAATTTTCTTAAGTGAATAGGAATAATTCTGCTCAAAAAAGTGAATAATAATGCCTTATAGGGTATTAAAAATTTTCCTTACAGAAATTCAACCCAAATCTGTACCAGATTCATCCGAAAATTTCGATCAGAAATATCTCACTTAATCAAGCAATTATTTTTGATGTTATACATCATGCATAGTTCTAAAAAGTTTTAAAAAAAAACAAATAGGAAATATCCTGGTTTTATTTTCAAAAAAAAAATAAGACTGAAAATTTTTCAGGAGAAAAAAACTATTAATATCTTAATTTTTCATTGTTTATCCTAAAAAATAAATCCATCTCATTAAAAACTAATTATTAGAAATTTATTTTTATTCTTTTCAAGCCCGGTCAAGAATCATCATCTTAATTTTAATTGAATGGTATATTTTAGGAATCAGTAAAATAGCAGACATATCATTAGAAATACGCTCTATAAAAAATGCTTAATCCTTGTCAAAAAATTTAGCCAATCTGAAAAATATGGTTAAATTAATATCCGATAATTAAAAAAATTTCATTATCAAAAAAAAATGAGAAAAATTAGGGGAGTATTTTCTAAAGTGGTTCCGTTGAAAGAATTGACATTTCTTGTGCATATTTATCGAAAAAAATATCTAGAGAGCACCAGTAAACGTAAAAAAAGTTTGATGGAGAGTATTTTAAAAATTGAACAATAAAATCGAATATAAAATATTTTTTTATTATCTAAAAGATATAAAAAAAATAAAATCCACTTCTTCACACTCAAAAATCCTTAGAAACTGGGTCCATCATTAAAAATTATCAGATTATAAAAAAAGTTCGATTTTGGAAGAGAAAAAAAAATCTTTGACATTGAACTTGATTTAACCTCGAACTATGGGAGAGGATTGTTTATAATTTTTTTTTTTAAAAAAAAACTCCCTTAAAAAATTTTAAAAGAAATTTAAGCAGTAAAATAACACAATATCCAAAGTGGAAGAAAAATCAAACTATTTGAAGAAAAAACATATTTTTTTGAAAAGAAATTTGATTTCAAAACATTATTTTATGTTCTTCTTTAAGAATATTAATGTGTAATATTGAGGAAATGATATATCTTTCGCCCAATAATTCATAAAATTTAAAAAAATACTACGGGTTATATTTCAAAAAAATCATGCATGAAATAAACTCTCTTTCTTATATATATCTAATATAAGTCTTATATATTCCAATGAGATTTTATTGGACCTTTTTTCAACTAAAACTTTAGTAAAAAAGCCTCAAAAATACCTATGTAACAAAATCTGAGTATTCTTGAAGCATTAAACCTATTAAATCTATTAAACTTCATTTTAAGAGATTATATTCACATAAAAATATCTTTTATAATAATGTAATTTTTAAATTGAATTAAAAATTAAGGCTTAATTTTTTTTATAAAAAGGACAAATTGCACCTGTTTCAATATCATTAGAAAATTATAATTTTTATTATAAAAAATTATGATGCCTCGAAAAAATCACGGGATAGTGAAATAAATCGTAATGGATAAAAATATACCGAAAATTTCGACAACGAGAATAATTATTAAGTTAAAGATAAATTTAAATACTAGTATGAAAGCTTTTATATAAATTTAATATATAGTGCGAAATTTTATGAATTACAGTGATGTAAAAAGAGGAATTATTTCTATAAAGGAAGCACTTAATACTGAATAAGCTTAAAAGAGTTTTTATTATTTAAAAGTAGAATAATCGTCAGAAAATTCATATTATAAAAAAAACTATCCAGATAGAATTTTATTGCTGAGAATACTTTAGATGTCATCAAAAAAAAAATTTCATTAAGGGTGTAATAATCTTAAATTGGCCATTTTTTTACACTTAATCCAAAAATTTACCGATACATTATTGTTACATATGAAAATATAAAATATTTCTATCTTTTTATGCACAATTATATACTATATATATTTTAATATGTTAAATTTTTATTACGCATTAAATAGGATGTTTAAATAGTCCAAAATCAATATTTCATCCTTATTTCTGCAGCTGTGATCTATTTTCTATTTTCTGGGAGTCAATTATTTCAATCTCAAAATTTTTCCTAGAAATTTTTGAATTCAAATCTCAAATTAGCTATTAATTTATTTATACGTGTAAAAAAATAGTCATTAAAAATAAAAAATCTGTACCTTTGGATTCATTTTTGATTTGAGATTTTAAAGTATCACAAAATTTTATTTTTATGTAAATATCTTCCTATTTCTGGATAGCGTACGAAAATTTGTGAGTATTCGAATATTTTTTATATATTTGATGTTTTTTAGTTGAAAGAAAGCCTTGGTTTTTTATTTTATGTTTCGCGAATATAACATTAAATAAATATAAAATCATTATTTTTGATTTTATTAATTGAAAAAAATGCTATAAAATTCTCAAATATAGTGGGTAAGTGAAAATTTAATTAACCTAAAAAGCAAATTTTAGGCCAATAAACCTTAATTTTATCTAAAAATCAATAATTTGCAGCTGCTTTTTCAAAATAAAAATGTGAAATAAAGTCTCTTTAATTTTTCAAATATATAAATACGCTTTTTACTGCAATTTTTTTAAAAAAAACCATCTATTTTTGTATTTTTTAAATATTCATAGACATTACCTGTAATGCATTTAATGTTTAAAGGAAAAATAATGAGTCAGAAAATAAGGAGAATATTATAATATCGATATTTTATCCACAATTATTTTTTATTAAAATTAAAATTTATTATTAAAATTCTTTATTAAGCAAAAAAAAAATATCTTGAAAAGAGCCCCTCAATTATATTCCATTTTCCTCATACGAATAATCATGTTTATTTATATAATTTTATTGGAAATAAAAGTGGTTTATTAATTTTAAATTGTAAATTTATATTTTAATACATTTATTGTAAAATAAGAAAATTTTAAATAATAAATTTTATTGAAAATAACAAAAGATACTCCCTATTTTATGTAAAAAACAATAATCACAAAAGTTAATAAAAGTTAATAAAATAACTCTGTATAAACACATGTATTTTTGAGTTAAGTAGATTATATCATGAACTTTAGGCTCATATTATCAAAATTATTACAGAATTAAAAGAATCAATAATTTTTTTTGGATTATATCGCTGCTAAATCCAAATATACAAAAGATTAAATAAAAGCAAAATAAATATTCTACCTCTAACCAGAAAATTTAAATGACGGCAAAAATTATAATTGATACCCAATAAATTTGAACCATTTATAATCATAAAAAACATATATATAGAAAATATTAAAGGATAACCGCTATGAAAAATTAAAATTAAAATTATAAAATTAATTGAAGCTTATTAGAAAACAGAATCTGTCGGATACACAAAATTACACCGTTTATAGAGTTTGTACTAATAAGATAAAAAGTATCTAAAAAAGTGATTGAATGTATCTGAAAATTTTTGCCTCATAATTATTGAAATATGGAAAAAATAATAGTCCATAATTATTTCAAATTGAATGAAAACATTTTTTTTAATAAAAAACTTAACATGATTCAAATTCTTAACCGAAATATTCCTGCAATAGAATTGTAAATGCATTTTTTTTTTAATTTCCGAATTTCAAAATTCAGTAAAGAATTTATATAACTTAAAGGGAAAAAAAATCAAAATTATATTGTATAATTTTTCAGAAATTAGCCAGAAATATGTATATATATTTTTTGAATATGATAAATAGATTTCAATAAAATCACTTTCTCAAAAAAATTTTGAATGCATTTTAGGACTAAGAGGCCATAATTATCGGTTTTAATATATTATATATATCTCTAAAATAAAATTATGGAAAAAAAATGATAAAATGAATAAATATTAATAAAATAGATAATTATTTCCGAATTAAGGCTGTAGATTTTATAATTAAAGTTTTTTTTTTAAAGAAATGCGTAGAACATCACAAATTAAAGAAAATTACATATAAAATTGATATAAATAGCGTAGAAACGAAGAAAATTTTGAATTAAGGGGAATGAAAAAAAATCCACAAAGTTTTATCACAAATATTTTTATAATAGGTTAAAATAAATAAAGCAGAAAAATATAAATAGAATTAGAATGCAATTAAATCATTTATGAAAATCAGGTAATATTATCAGGACTTAAAACACATCTGAGTGCTTAGTGAATTTTTTAAAGATGTTAAAAAGAAGTTAAATTCTAATTTCGACACAAAATAATTTGAAAAATTACCCATATATTATGAAAATAAAAAGAAGACCGCTTTAAATGTAAGGCAGTTACAGAAAATCTCAAAGCCACACAATTTTAATTTATGCAAGATAAAAGTTGATTTAGTTTAGTTAAGGTTATATTTCTGGGAAAGAAAGTTTTGAAAGGAGGGTCTCGAATAGAAAAAAAAGTAATATAAAAAATCTAAATTTAATTCTGCTAAATAAGATAGTCCGATGAAAAATCTATAATATATCTACAAAAATATCATACGAGAAGGAAATGATAAAGATCAAAACAAATGATTGATTGTCAGCTTAACCTGGGAACCAGTGCTAAAACATCCAGATGAAAAAAAGAATTTGTGGAAAGGGTGGCTTAATACCACAGAATAGAATCAAGACTGCTTTTAAAAAAATAAATGTTAGATAAAACTAATATTATTTATTAATAAAAAAAGTTAAATATTTTCACTACCAAATTCGGAAAAATCGTGTTCCAATTGTTAATAATAAAAATGAAATCGAAAAGGGTAAATTTCAATTGGAAAAAATTTATTTATATTCAAAAAAAGTGAGAAAAAAAGAAAAAAAGCCCAATAAATTTCGAAATAGAAAAAAAATTAAAATTCGGAAAAAGGTAGATTCAAATTGGGAATATTAACTTTTTTTCTGGGTATTTAAAATATTATGACAATATTCCATTTGTGCTAAAAAAGTATTAAACAAACTTATATTAACTTATAAAACGAATTGATCTTGATTTATTTGTAAAATAAAATAAAAGTATTTCTCTGGAATTTCTAATCTGGAATAATTTCGGGTAAATAATATTTAAAATATTTATTAAGATATCAAATTTAATTAGTGAGAAAATTTTTAAAACTAATAGCTCCATCGATTTTTTTTTGATTATATGTTAGATTTTAGATCTAATTTTTACAGAATTAATCACAAATAAATTATAAGAAAAAAATTAAATTTATTCTAATTATAGTTTAAAGACAATATGTGTGCACTTAATAATATATGATGAATAGGTTCTAGTTTTTAAGTTTACTTTTTAGCAATCTTTTCATATTATCATAAATGTGTCAAATTTGTGTATTATATGTTACAAAATTTTATATATTTAGTAAAAAAGTCACGTAAACCTCTATTACCATCCATAAAATAAATACCGAGGAAAATATTTATAATTAGAAAAAATTACTGGAGCCAATTATTTTTTGCAAAAACTCTATCGATAGGGACTTAAAAATAAGGGGGAATAAAAAAAACATCACCTTTCGGTTGGAGCTGCCATTATCCAATCTGTCATAAATGGTGAAGATTTTTATTTCCTAATAAGATTTAGCCAGGTCACACAAATATAAACATACGACTGGGTATATTGAATATAACTCACCCCCCAAAAAAGAAGGCGTAGTTGATTAGGATGTAAAAAAATAGAGGAAATAAATATCTGTTACATAAAAGAATTGCTTGAAAAGAATCCACTATATAATCTAAAAAAATTTGCTGGTTTTATATATATTAGCTATGATTTAAGATTTTCCCAGCAAAAAATAATTAGAAATGTGATTTTAAAATATTCACTAATAAATTCACCTACGCTGAACCGATGCAAATGAGTGCAATAGAAAATATAAGAAAATCGCAAAAAATCTTAAAAAAAATTCTCAGGTATTCAATAACAGGAATTTTCATTATTTCAATTGATAAAAATAACATTAGTCGTGTTATTAGAAGAACTGGGGGTATATCTAGCATAAACCAAAAGACTGATTTTAAAATTCCTAAACTAAAGAGGTCGAATTTGCAAATGATTGAAGGCATTTCATACTCATGAATTTTGAATGTAAAAAAAAGAAAAAAAATACTTATAAATTTAGCGACCCCAATTAATTAGTAGATGGTCTATTAAGGAAGAATTAAAAATAGTTGTTTCACAATCTATTATTGTTATAATATCAGATAATGCGCCGTGCCAAAAAATGATAAATTTAGTTTTTTTATTTATCTTTGAATAGAATTTATTCGGATCCTTATTTTCCGATGTCAAATCCAACATAAAACGCTTGGGGCGTTTTTTAATTGGAAACAGAGAAAAATTATATTGAAAAAACAAAATTACCTAATGAAAATCAACCAAATTCCCACTGTCTACAGGTTGAAAAGGCTACGAGGATAATAGAATCAAAAATATTGGAATATATGAGAATTATAACCCCATATATATGCATAAAGTTTATTTGGAACATGAATAAATTTTTTATTGACATGATTTAATTTAGAGACATACTATTGGGATCTTAAAAATTATTAATTTTTACATTACCAATTTATTTTTAGTTTTTCATAATCAATTTATACTTTTTTCAAAACATAAATTTAAATTTTCTGAATTGATCACAATTTTTTCTAAATACACATTACAAATCCGTATTTTATAATAGTTTTACGAATTAATTTTCACTTTTTTTGAACCTAAATGTATTATGTATAATTGAAATTTACTTTTTATGAGTTTGGTCTTACATTCTCTAAAATTGGCAGTGAAAAGATGTAAAGCTGGCTGAAATAGATCATAAAAAGTATGAAATGAAATGCAGGAACATTTTTACATCTTTTAAATATTTTCATCTCCATATAGAGGGATACTTGATACTTTTAAGAAA
>LSSL01001129.1:3574-26709 GCA_001953115.1 Smittium mucronatum
TGGAATATTTAATTCGACTTTTTGATTTTTTTTAAAAAAAAAAAAAGTTTCAAAGGCTTAGATCACCCCCCCCCTTTTTTTTTTATAAAACATAAAAAAAGGTGGAGACACCATAAATAAATTACTATTGTTTGGTTGGATGTTTGAAATATATTCATATGTACAATAAAATGAATAATAAAATTAAGGTTAGTGATATTTTAACTATTGAGTACTTTAGCTCTTAGTACAAAGATCCAATGTTAAAGAAAAATTTTAGATAAATTATCTTGGTAGATTGAAATTAGTCTATTCAAAAAAGTATATCAAAGCCAACGGTAATTATTATTATTTATTTATTTTTTGGAATCCTATATTCAAATATTATATTTAAATATTTGCATTTAATGGTTTTGTTAAAGTAAAGATTCAAATATATATATACATATATATTGAAATTCAAGATATAATTCGAATTTGAATGAACTGATTTAGAATCCTTTTTTTAAAAAACAAATAGATATTAGAGATGGGCTCGAAAGATTTTAATGAGATATTACTTGATTCTGAATCTCATAAAAAATGACCCATTTCAATCGATACTTTCATGGATAATTTTGGTTTTATAAAAAAATAAAAGCATTAAATAAGCTTATTTTTCAATAAAGAATAAATATATTGAAACTTTACTATTTATTTGGGCTAATATGACAATCCGATAAAAAAATGTACATATGATATATAATTTATAGATTGAATTTTTATATCTATACGCTTTATTAATGTATTTTATTAATAAATTTTAAAAATCGGGTTAGTGGAGAAAATTTGAAAAGAAAATTGAGTAAATTATAATTCAAAATAAAACTTTAAACAATTTAGATTAAATCTGCATTTATTATTTGAGTATTTAAAATTACTTTATATTATTATCCTACAAAAAAAGTGAAAGTAGTGGTGGAAATTAGCATAAAAAATAATACGGGGATTTTATCTGAGTAATATAAATTAATTAAATCCCACTTCTTTTCCCTTTAACCATTTTCCCAGAATCATGAAGCTATTATTGCGGAAAAGATATGTTGGATGACTGAATTTTTGAAAATTTTCGCTTTCTTTAATCTTAAAAACTATTTTTTTTTTATCAACTTTAGCAATAAATTTCAATTTAAAAAATGGTTTAGTAAATAAATGGAAATATCAAGGAATTTTTCACAAAATTTAATTTTTTGAGCGTATTTATCCCATGGTTGTTATGGGATATTAAAAGTTTTTTCAACTAAAAATAAGGGAAAAATAAATTTTATAGAGATATTTTTTGTTGTGTTTTTGAATAATTTGCTCTTTGAGATGGTTATAAATTTTTTTAAATGTTCTGGTTATGACAAAAGCAGCGATGAATTGGACATTATATATAAATTTTATACATTTTATGAGACCAACTTAATATATATATACAGTTTATATGTAAGATGATATTTGTTTATCGGTTTTGGGTATAGATCGGATTTTGATTTTTGATCTCGTTCGAATGATTGATTATGTGTATTATACTATCAGGTGGTACTATTATTATAGAAAAAAATAGAGTGAAATAAATATTATGATTTTAATAAGATTTTCATTGAAATTCTCCATAAAAAAGTGAAGCTTTTTTTTAAAAAAATTCAGTGATTCAAACTCCAAACTCATTATATTGCAAATTTTTTGTTAATATTTCTCGTTTTTTTCTTATTTTTAAAATCTTTTCCTGCACAAAATAAAAAAAAATAAACTTCAATATTTATTCTTAAAGAATTTATCTTGTAAGATATATCTATTTATTATTCTTTATTTTATAATAATCTTTGCATGAACCACGCTTTATATTTGCACTTTATTTGGGATTATCAAAAGTTCTCATTCAAAATTTATTTTTCCAAATTCTCAAACTATCTTTTTTTCTTTTGGATATTTATATTAATTTCGTGATTTATTACTCCATTATTCAAGTTAAAAGAATTTTTATTACCTTCTAACAAATGATTTGATTATCATTAAAATTTATTGAAATTGGATGATTTTCTGTTATTATCGAGCCTCATAAAATATTATTTAATAATTGCTAAATAATTTGTTTTTTTATTTTTTACAAGTAGTACTTATTATTAAGAAAAAAATGTGATATTAATCATTTATGAAATTCATTCTTTAGAAATCTCATATTTTAAAATTTTGCTATATAATTATAAAATATTTTTTATTTAAAGAATATTTGATATAATTAGTTTTTTAAAAAATGATATCCCCTATATGCAAAAATAAAATCGACTAAAATACGTAAAATTATTTAGCCTGAGTTCAATAAAAGTTCGGGTATATATCAAAAACTTTAGAACAATGCGATCTCGTAAAATACTAACACGTCGTTTTTTTTATTTCTTTTTATCCCTGTAGGTAAATTTATGGATAAAAAAGTAGAGATTATAATCTACTTAATGCTTAAAAAAATCACAAAATTATCATTTTTTAAATAGTGTTAGTAAAAATTATTCAATTCTAAAACAAAAAAATATGTAATAAGTTTATCTTGTATTATCCATATTTATAATCAAAAAACAAACTTGGAGATTATTTAATCAATGGATTGTATGATTTTTTATATAAAAAAAAACTCATCAAGAAAGAAATTTTTGAGTCTAATTTATCATTTTTATAACTTTAATCAAGGTAATGTATTAGATTTTAAGTCAAAAATCCATTTAACCCATTCTATATATAATAATCATGTCATTATAATAAAAAATTCATGTATTTATAATTTTCATATAATAATCAATTAATATAATAAAATATTTTTGGATTTTTTAAAAAATAAAACAAAAGATGGCTTGTAATAGAATTTTTTATTGATATTCACTTAATTCGCTTAAAATACTAAATTGGTAAATTTAAAATCCTATAAATGAATTATGCTGGACATATTTAAATTTATTAATTTTAAAATTTTTGTTTTTTTTTAAATTTTTTTAATAAAAAAAATTTCTTTTGTTTTAGATTAATTCTAAAATATATTTTCATAATATTTATATTTAAATTTTTAAAATGAATAAAAATTGTAATTTGTTACACTATTAAGAGAATTTTTTTAGGTTTAACATATTTAATTTCAAATTTATTAATAAAAGGCTGTACATTTTTTATTCAACCTTTTTTGATTTCTTTCTTTGGATTAAAATTAAAAAAATTACATTAAATAAAGTTATTATAAAAATTGAATGCAAATTTTACAAATTTGCATTAAATTTTATAATATATTATACATTAACTTGTATTTATACGGGGTTTAAAATTATAATCTGAAAAACTATACACTTTTTCTTAAATTCTTAAATAGAATATAGAATAGCATCGATTGTTTAATTTTGGAAATAAAGTATATAATATATAATAATATAATGTATAATACATATCCATCTTATACCATTGCAAAATGGAGCATAATTAGATAAAATTTCTAATAATTACATTTGAAAAATATTTAATCTGATTATTTCTGATTATTTATAATTCCCCCTTATTTCTTCAATTAATTTTATGGTTTTTTTATATTTAGTACGTGTTTTTATCATTTGGGTGATATATCAGACAAAAAAAATCGTATCGATAGTGATATAATTTTCGAAAATATAAATATTAAAATACTTGAATTAAAATAATTAGTATTTAAAAATCGAATAAAAAAACCTCCAATGATGAGATTACAGCTTTCAAAAATAATTTTAAAAAATCAATACACTTATTTTATTAAATTTTAAATAAGTTTTAACTATCTAGAATCTCACTAGTAGCTACTCCTATTGTTAAATTTTGTAAAAATTATATTATTTAATGTGAATATATTTAATGAAAAAATAAATTTAATTTTTTTCCATCCAATCATAAATTAATAAATTAATTTTGGAATTCTTATAGCGTATTTTTATTGATAAAAGAACAAAATAATGGCATATATTGGAAAAATTGTATCCAGTAATTATTTTATTTTATTCTACTTGGATTTAATATAATCTTATATACATGTATATTATACATTAACTTATTTATTGCCCAAAAAAATTATACTAATATTAAAACTAAAATGGCTCAGTACTAATGATATATAATTTTTCTTAGTTGAGTATATTGTAGAATAAATTAATTGTGAAAATTATTTTTGAGAAATTGGGGATTTGTTTTTTTTTAAACCCCCTCCCCCAAATAATTCTTTTTAGTGGACCCAAACCATTTTTTTTTGAAGATTCTGAGTAATTTTTAATTATATTTTGAAAAAATATAACTAATAAATTGGTTAAACTTTATACTTTAAGTCTTAAAATTTTTTAGGTGTTTCCTCGATCAATAAATAACTACATTTCTAGGTAATACCAATAGTCTCCGTCCTACAAACAATTTCTGGATTTTAATTAGTCATATATATAGCTTTTAAAAATATTTTTTGGTATATTCTTGAAGGACAAATTTTACTATCAATTTTAAAAATGAATACTACATTAATTATTAATTTTTTTTACAGTTATTTCTTTGCTTTAATTTCTTTAAAATCATACTCAGCTTTAGGTCAATAAGAATAATTTGGAATAGAAAACATCATATTAAATAAATTGATTTTATATAAGATATAAAAAATAATAATTAAATTTTAAATAGAATAAAGTATTTTTTTATCAATTTTTTTTTAGAAATTATAGTAATTAACTGGATTTTTTATCGAAAATCTATTATTAAAAAAAAAAATTCACATCAATTTTCGATTACCGGATATATATGTGTGATATATGATATATTATAACACATGCCTCAACTAAATTTTATATTACAGTATACTGGTTTTTCCAAATTTATAAATTGATAATTGCTAAATTATTTCCCTTAAAAATCAAAAAATCGTGATTTAAAACCTGCTCGCGGTTTATTATTTAATCTCACCGTCTTTAATAACAATTTTTTTTATGAAATCTCCATGTAATATCCTGAATTTTTATATCTATTGTAAATTGTAGGCTTATTTGCTTATTAAGGAAATTTTTTCCTTGATTACCAGATAAAAATACATAGACGGCTTTTTTTTTGGTGTCGATTTATCTCAAATGTTTTAAACATCATTTTTTATAACTTTATTTCGCACAATATTTCAAAAAAATAAATATAAAAGTTTAAGATAATCATATTACCACCAATGAGATCCAATAAGTTATCATATTTTTACTCAATTAAATCTGATAAATCTGCAATTATAGCGGAGAATGTATAAATATATAAATATAATTTTTAGTTTTTTATTTATTAAAAACATTTTTGTAACTATTTTACGCCTTATTTTTTAAATAAAGCATGGAATCCTAAAAGTATTTATTTTTAAAATAGATGGAGAAAAACTTAAATATTGTATATATAATTTTTTCATGTCTATAAATTTTTTTATTTGAATTGTTTTTATCGATAGATTTTATCCCTCATAACTAAAAAGATTTAATATAACAGTCTTAAATATTCTTAAATATCCCATATTTAAATTTTAATATTTAAAAATAATAATTCTTTAGAAGGTTTAATATAAATGAAATGATCCTTGGTTTTTACGGAAATAAATATGTGAATCTTTCGATTAAAGTTAATTAACAAAATTTAGTGTTTATGTGGGTTATTTAAAAAAAATACTGATCTAAGATATTAATTATTAATTCAAGAAAACATGTAATATATTAAATCCTGCCCTTAGTTTTAAATTGTAAATCCATGCTTAAGTATTAATTTAAAATATAAATATATATTATTTTTTGGAAAATAAGTTATTTAATACACAACATCTTAATGATTTTTATTTTTTTATTCAAAAAATAAAAGTTCAAAAAAATAACCATGACTATCTCATTTCATAAAGTAGTTTATTTTGAATAATATAATTTTTTTTACTCAGATTCAAAATTGAATTGGAAAATTTTTAAAAATAAAAAATACTATTCTACAAATTTACAAATATTTGTCTATTTTGGCTTAAAATTTGATAAATCACGTTTTAATTTTGCTTTTGTGGCTTAACTAAATATTCTCTGTTAACTTATTGAGTGAAAAATTACACTAACATGTACTTAATATTATATCTACTTATAAATTAATTGAAAAAATAATATAAATAATCCTGTTTCTCGCTTTAAATTTGGTTTTTTTCCAAAAATAGGCTATTTAATTTAAATAATATTTTCATAAATATTTTTTACTGAAAAAACTGCAAATCTTATAAAATCTAATTATATAGGCCAATTATTAACACCCGTAATCTTTCATTGTATTATTATCAGCATGAAAATTACAAAAAAATGAAAAAATTCTATGATAAAATAAATTTCGGAATTTATTTCTTTTTTTATTGCATATTTAATATATGAATCATTATAAATATAGTGATTGATAAAAATGAGTCATTTTCTCATAATGAATTTATCTTTCGTTAAAATCAATCCAATATTTTTTTTCTATAATCAAATTAATACAATCGCTCTACTTGATGATCTTTTTCTATTTTAAAAATTTCGGAGTTTCAAAATTATGACTTTGGTTTTAAAAATGAAGTATATTCATTGTGAATAATACACTTATATAAGCAATAGCTTAATATTATATAGCTACTATTTAATTGCTTAATGTGAGATTATTTTAAAATCTTTCTAGTGAATAATTGTAATTAGTAAAAATGAATTTATAAAGCATCACCATTAAATCATTAAATCACATTTTATATAAATTATATCATCAGACATTTTTTATTTTAATAACATGATAAAACTATAATTTTTTAAATGGGAATTAGAATAAATAAATCCATTTGATTTTTAAATTTCAACCAAATTTAATTTTGTTTATAATTGAGAAATTTTTCTTTTCAAAATCTTCTGAGAAAAAAAAATTATGATATTGCTCCATCAATTTTATAGTCCATCTATTTCTTGTGCATTTTTTTATTGAAATATTTTATTATGCTTCCCGTTCAAATTATTATATATTAATTTTATTAAATATTTAATCACATTCTTTTATTCTCTCTTTTCATCATTTCTTCCAAAAAAATCACCATAATTTAATATTTGTTCAACCAATAAAATTTTATGTAATTTTTTTCATAGAAAATTTGAATAAATGAAGTTTTTATAAGAAATATTTAATAAAAATTTATGCAATAAATCTTTTAAAATTAAAACTAAAAATGACCAAAGAATTCCTGGAATTTTTTTTTTTACATAATGTAAATTACCTTTATATCAAAGATTATATGTAAACATACGTGTTTGCTTCAAAAAATTAGAGCTAGCTCTGAAATAAATTTTCGAAATCCCTCCCTTTTTCAGTACCATAACTGTAGGCCCTATATTTAATTTGACATTCCAAAAATATTTAATTATCAGTCCAATAAAATACAAGAATTAATCACCGTTAATTTAGCGATAATTTTCATTTTCCAAAATTATTAATCGCATTTTTTCCCCCCTCAAATATTCGATTTTATGATTTTGATGTACTGATCCATCAGATATTGCGTTAGTAAAATCAATTTCTTAATGTTTATTAATGAATTTTCATTTTTAAATACAAATAAATATGGTTAGTTTTTTTAAAAAAAATTTAAAATTTATATCATTTTTTTACGAAGAATTTTTTTTGTTTTTTCAAAAAAAAAAAAAAATTCGAAATTTCTTTTTTTGAAAAAAAACCTGAATAAACTTTAATCCATTTTTATAAAATTCTTATACTCATTGTACAGTTTTTCAAGAGTAATTGATATAAAATTTTTTTTCTCACGTGTTTCTTTGAGTATCCTATTTTTAAATTCATAAAGAATCTTTGAAGCAAAAGTTAAAAATGAAGTGGAATAAACTAAAAGTATAAATAATAATTTTTTTTAATAATATCGAAGAATATTTTATTATTTTATAGTTGTATAAATGTGATTTTTAATCAAAATAACACAAATTTTGTTGCGAGCTGTTTTAGATATATTAAAAAGCAAAGGATCAGAAATTTTAAATTCGAATCCCAGTTTTTTAAATTTAAAAAAACGAATAAATGAGTTAAAATGACAAATATATTATTTTTAGCTTTATTTACCCCCCCCCGTCCCTCTCAATATTATTTCAGACATAATTAGTTCATCACATAATTATCATATGTTTACAAATATTTTAACATTAATTCCAGTAATAATTTGATAACGTGATAGATTTTAGGCAATATATTGAATATGATAAACTCTTATGAATAAATGATATTTTTATGCATCGATTTAATTTTCTTTTTCTAACATCAAATAAATTTGATAGTTCAAAGCGTCACCTACTTACTTTTAAATATTTTAATAAAGCCTCATCCACTTGAAAAAACATATATTAAAAATAGAATTTATATATTGATCTAAACTTTATTTATTATCAAAAACTTTTAAATTTAAAAACTGGTTTTAATAAATGATTTTTCATATTTAAAGTATTTTTCAATAAACATATTTCAAGATAAAAATCATCATGAAAGCAAAAAACCAAAATTTAGAATGGTCTTATTATTGATGATTGAAAAAAATCATTTTTATTTATTTATCTGTATTTTATTGATGAAACTAATGTTTAAATTTATAATTTAAATAAAAAATCAAAATAAAAACTAAAATAAAAGCTAAAAGCTAAATTAAAAGATTATTTCTAATCAAATTCAGAAAATTAGGAAATTATAAAGTATAAAACAATAGAAAATTTTAAGACTAATTAAAATCATTTAATAAAAATCATTTAAAGCAATAAAACTCTTTACTAACATATGGCATACCCATCTGATATTTGAAATAAATTAAATTTCATATGATCGAAACGATTTTTTGATGTAAATATCAAATATAATCATTTTAACTTTCTTATTACCGTAAAAACTGAAAAATGAGAATATAATCTATTTAAGAAAACCGATTTGAGTTCAATAATTTTATATTATTTTCCTCATATATATATACATATATATTTCAAATTGACTAACTTCAAAATATATCCATCTGGAAATCTCGAATTTTTTCTTCTATAGCCTAAATTTATTTCTTGCTACGAAATATTTATGTGTGAGGAATTTAAAGTCCACACTCATTGTTAAAAATGAGGTTTGTTTTTATGAGTCGAGGAGTTCATTGATTTGTGTAATTTTTTTAAAAATTTAGAAAATACAAATTTTTCTTTAATTTATTTATAGTTATCGAAAATTCAAACAATTTCAAATATATGTAATGTGTTAGCATTCATAATTTCCAAAATTTATTAAATAGACAATTCTTAAAATTAAAAGATTTGAAAAAGATAAATATATAAATAAATATTTATGTTAAACTGTTGTATAATTTCTCTTATACAGCCCTAGTTCTTAAAGAATTTGTATTAATTACAATTCTTTTCTTGAGAGCGTATCTTTTCATTCTTTTTTTGATATTTTTGTTATTAATTCAGAAGGACAATATAAAATATTAAGAATTATGTACTTACATTATTAAAATTAACTATTGAGATAAAGAATTTATAGACCGAAAATCCCTTCTCCCTTGAATCATAGTTTTCACATCCACTTATTTATACCATTCTTAGTTTACTATTACGGTATATAAGTGCGCTTTTGGTGACAGGATTATAACCCAATATTTTTAGAAATTTGCAGAAACTACAAATAAACAATTAAAATAGTAAATTGATTTACTTATCATTGGTGTCTTTATGTAAATCTCTTACTTAACAAAAACACGTGTAAAAATAATAAAAAAAATTATATTTTATTTTTACATTTAGAAATCATGGGGAATTAGCTCAGTGGTAGAGCGCTCGCTTTGCATGCGAGAGGCCGTGTGTTCGATCCCCACATTCTCCAGTATGCCCGGCTAGCTCAATCGGTAGAGCGTGAGACTCTTAATCTCAAGGCTGCGGGTTCGACCCCCGCGTTGGGCTTTTTTTAATTATCTGGCAAAGCATATTCTGAAATAGTTCTAAGCTTTAATATTTACAAAATATTTTTCATCAAATAGTTTAAAAATCATTATTGTTAAGTGTATGATTTTATATATTATTCATCAAATTAAAAAGCTGATTTTGAGTGAAATTTAATATATACTTTTCCTCCTATGGTTTCGGTGGATTAGTTCGATTGAAAATTAGTCGTTTTATATTCTATTTTTAAATTATCAATCTGATTTCATTATTAGAATTTCGGATATTCACATTTTTTGAATTCAATTCAATTTTTTTTTTAGATAACGAATATAATTAAAACCAATACACCAATAAAAATTATTCATAGCTGAGAATAAATATTAAATTATTTTGCTTTAAAATTGCTGATTTATTAAGGACTCTTTTATTTTTAAATAAATTTATGGAAAAATTATGAATAATTAGATATAATCACGAGTAATCCTCAAATATACAAACTAATTAGAAAATAATTATTTTTCTCGCCTAATCACACCCGCAAATATCGTTAAAAATCTGTAGAAAATCGTCCATTTAAACCATTGGCTCTAATATTCTTAATAATCCTCCTTTGTCTTGATTTAAAAATAAATAATTTTTTTTATCAAAATAATCGAATTTATTTGCTAATAATATTGAGTCATAACCAAATCACTTCGATTAATAGTTTTTTGTTCTTAATATAATATTTATTTACAACAAATTTTTTTAGTATTTTTTTTCTTCTTATTCACCAACTTTTCTTACGGATTCAATTTAATATAAATCAAAGATAACTTCTTTTTATTTACACTTGCCTTCAATATTCTGGATAAGAATCACAATTAAAGGTGATGAAATCAAAGGTTATTTTTTTATTAAAAATAGCCAAAAAAATAATGTATTTGGGGGTCATACAGCCTCCATTATTTTATATCTTAGTTTTTTATTATTTTCTTAGATCTATAAATCAAGGTGTCAAGTGCTCCGATTCACTAGATTTACGAAAATAATTTTTTGTTTTCGAAAACTAAGCCAAGGTAAAGTTGATTTTTAGACTAAAATCAAAGTCAGCTTAGATATTGGCCATGATAATGGCACAAAAAGAAACACCGAGGATGAAAGAGTTAAATAATACAAAAATTTTATTTGATTTGTAGCCCTTGCTTTGATTTAATTCATCGTTTAATCTCAATATATATATATATATAACATGGCGAAATTAATTTTGGAGAATAGTTTTTTATTTTATTTTTTTGAGGATTTTTCAATAAATTCGCGGGCGAAAATGGCTGGTGAAAATTAAATGCATTTTTTTTTTTAAATTATTTGCAGATTTTTCGACATTTCGATTTTCTTTCGAGATTATGTTATATTATTAACGCTAACCATTACTTTAATATAAAATTTCAGTTTATTGATAGTGTGTTAATAGAAAGTGGCAAATACCAGTATCTTTCAAAGTTTTTAATAGAAGATAACTTTATAAAAAAATCGCCTTTAAATTTATCCTCTAATTTATGAGCCAAAATTTCATAATTTTTTTTGATTTAAACGACAGAGGTTCCAATTTTCATTAAAAATATGATAGTTCAATTTAATAAGCGAAAAGTGCTGTATATATCTAATATGTTAACAAAAAAGTGGTTTTTTTAGCATATAAAATATTTTGAGATAATAAACAGATGATAATGAGCTTAAAATGCGAATATAAGAGTTTTATAACAATGAAAATTCAAAAAAATCCATTTTCTGAATTTATTTTTATTTGGTTTAAAATTAATTAGAATAATAATTAGGCTATTTTTGTTTTCCACATTTTATTTGAAAGTAAATGTATTAAAAATTTAGCTTATTATTTTTATTTATTTAATAAATTTTAATCCATATATTATATATTTAAATGTTAAATTAGGCATTTATTTGAATAAATGAATATTATATCACATCTTCTGTCTCTAAATATTAATACTTAGTAAAAAATAGGGGTATTATTATTTAGTTTTCTGGATATAATTTGAAAATACTTATCTGATTGACAGCAAAAGTGATAAAAGTATAAGATTATTAAAATATAAACTAATACTAAACTAATAATACATTTGAGCTCAAAAATGTTAAAAGTTAAAAATCTATTTTCAATATTTTTATTTTACTACTTCTCTAAATACAAAATTTCGGATTGAAAAATTTCATCATGTTAAAATTTTTACACCGTGAATTTAGACTAAATTATTCATAAATCTTTACCAAGAAACCTACAATAAATCAAAAAGCTAACTTTCCTAAAACACATCATGGTTAATTACGATTTGATTTAGAATAAAATAGTTCCATGCTCAATTCATAAATTTTTATGAATTTATATGGATTGAAATTTTTTATTTGTTTTTAAAATCGCAAAATTTTAAAATTTATACATAAATCATACTTGAACTTGAACTTATTTTTCATATGATAATCTTAATTCGATTTTTTTTTAAATTAATTATTATTATTATCATATTGAAAATTTTAAGCTAATAAATGAAAAACTCTATCGAAATTATTTCAAATATTTTAATTAACGAAATAAATTGATTGATATTTAATTTATTTTACTTTTATCTCTCACAGACAAAATATTTTGACTCATAAATTTCATCAGAGGTATATTTTTTCTTTTTTTCACGCAACAGATCTACGCAAATATAGCTGAATAATTTTGAAGTGATTTTTACTATTGATAATATTAAATATATGTTTTTTATATAAAAAGTAACATAATTCTGTATTATTTTGGACTTAAAATCCTATTTATCTTTTTTAAAAACCTAATTTAGATCATACTATCTTTTATTTTTTTTAATTTAATTATCATGTAATGCATAAAATACAAATAAAAATTAATTCCTTTTATTTTTTTGAATCTATAATAAAAATTTTGACACAATTAGCTCTACAAAGAGAAAATATTTTTATCATGGTTTAGAGGTTTCATTAATGTTCTTTTTTAAGTTAAATGTACCTAAATTTCATACAGAATTGTATTATTATTGGTTGGGGTAGTGGATACAGTGCCAAGCAATCATGAGGATAGATATTTCAGGTAGTGATAATATCAAAACTGGAAAATAAAATCTATTAGTACACACTGTGTCACTTTCTGTGAACAATTCCAGAATTAGACAGTCAGTAAGATCTCGGAATCTAGCAACTTTTTGTTTGAAATTCATGTAATCAATCCCAAGTTAAGTTAGATTTCTAATTTTATTAATCCTGTTAGAAGTAGGCTCTGACTAGGGGCTCAATAGCTTTATTATACTATTTTTCATTGAGAAAGAAATTAATTGTTGACAGCACGTAAATTCAGTAATAACTTACTTTAAGCAACAACAAGTAGGGAGGGGGGTGTTTGGTATTTTTAACTATTTTTCCGTAGATATGCAGCCAGTAGACCGAAGAAGAGCTTTTTTATTTAGGATAATGGCATTATCTAACCTTTTTCTTTTTTCATATTTTTTATTTTGTTTTTTAATGGCATCTAAAAATGAAATATCGTGATACAAAAAAAAGAAAAATAAAAATTTTCTTATGGAAAAAACAATTGTATTTCATATTTCTAAAGGGATGAGCATATTGTAATTGAATTTGATACATATTTAGATTTTATTTTTAATTACGACTTTGATCCTATTTTTGATTTGATCTGATTTTATTAAAAAGGAAACTTACTTTATACCATTGATTTTATTAAAGAGAAAATTAAAAAGAGAGATTTCAGCAATTATTGTAAATTTTCAGTATTTCCAATTATTTATGACTAATCTTTTTAAAGCTTAATTTCACTTATTTCTAGTTAAAAAAGAAACCCCATTCACAGAACTAGGCATTTTTTTATGAAATATATTTCAATATGTAAATTTATTATATCTGGGAGAGGAGAAATATTAAGGCTACCATATTATTATATAAACTAAATGAAAATATAAAGCCAATAAAATAAACCAAATGAAACGGGATAAGTAAATTTTTTAAGGTATAAATATTAGATTAAACTAATGATTTTATCCTTAAAATTTTTTCTTTAACGGAGTTACTCTACCAGAAAAAAAATTTTTTTTTCTTTCTTTATTAAAGTTAATAGTATTATTTCCAACACTAAGACGATGGATAATGAAACAGACAGTGTGACAAGGGGATTGGCTGAAAATTTCAACAATTTATTGCGTTCAAGAAGTTCTGAGGAAGAGATATTGGCGCCTTTTTTCTCAAAAAGAGATCAAGTTACAGGTCTAAATGTTTATCCAGAACTTTTGAAGCGCTCTCGTCGATTTAATATGGATTTTATAGGTAAAAAATGAACAAGGAAGAGCACAAGATAGCAATACATTCTTGCTCCAAGAATAGTTACATGAGATAAAACAATCCACGATTAAATGAATCAGCTTTTAGCTCCTTAAAAAAAACTCAATAATCTTTTTACGGAACCCAGTTATTGATAATTTAGGCTAACGGAAATATCGACTATTTCATACACCGGAAAATATAAGAAGAATTCATCATGAATTTAACAGATTTTGAAGAGATAAGGAATGCCAGTACTATTAAATTTTTGATTTCTGAAATAGAAGCAAAATTTACGCAAGGAAGAATTAATGATTTTAATAAGGTATTATACTTCTCTGTAAAACAGAACTACCCCCATAGCCTCAAATAACAGTCTGCCTATTTTACAAGAGGATATTGAATCTCTCTTATAAAAAAATCCAATAAAAAAATCGAAATGATGCAGCTATTTAGTGGGAACTAGAAGTTTGATGTTAGAGGAGAATAATACAGCGGTAATACTGACGCGGAGACAAGAAAAAGCGCTACAGGCTCATTAAAATACAACCCAGTCATTAGTACTCAGTAATAACTGTCAAAAATTCACCAAAGGGGTAGTTAAAAAGGTAATATTTTCAATAGAAACAAACCAGATATCTCCAGTAGATTTTCTTAGATATGATTAGGTCACCTTTATCCAAGATAACTGATAGTCGCTGGAATTGAAACATAGTATAAATGTGATTCATAATTCCTTTAAAAAACTAAACTGAACCTCGGATTAGACTTCTTCGTTGATAAATCAAGTTGGAAAAGGATGATATCAGGTAAATAAAAGATGAGGTCATTTCATACTATTCAATATTGTTATTGAAGAAGTTCAAGAGGGAAAATCGTGATTATACGTTCAGTAAATTAAGACCCCATAGAAATCATGACGTCTCCTCCGCGTGCTCTACTTAAGAAACCCAAATATAAATATCGAGGGGAATATATTAAAGATATAGATTCTGTAATTTATATGAAGCATGATTCTTCGAAAGGATTAACTAACATCTCTAGCTCTACAAGAAGCCTTCATTCATAACATGTTGCACAAGAAGAGAGGAAAATACCCGGGATTCTAATGAAATTGAAGTTGCTTCAAACTCAGAGACCTTCCATTTGGTCTATCTATGAGTCTACTGACTTTCACAAAGATCCTATTCCTGGTTTTGGAATGAAAAAAAATATGATAATAATATCTGCATATTATTATATCTTTTTGATAATGGAAGAGAATACTTATTTTTAGACATTAAACAGTTTATAAGCCCCAGAATATTGAATTTTGAGCTCAATGTCAACTAAGAGAGGTATAAAAATACTCCATATCAGTCGAAAAACTATCTCATAGTGGTAATAAAACGAGGAAAATGTCTCCCAAGGTGATGGAGAATAATATCAGGGGCCTTCTAAGAGAAGACAGAAGATTAAAAAACGCTGTAAAAACGGCATTTTGATTCATAGAGAGCTTAATTTGGAATTCCCTATTGATATATATAGTCCTATGCTGAAAGATTTATGTTCCAAAAACTCTTATATTTCAAGAAAAAAGCTCTTTCTATGTACAAATAATGTAAATAGACATTATAACCAACTAAATACACAATAAGGAATAAAACCTTCTGTAATAGCCAGCTGAAAACTTAGAGCGGGCTCTCTTTCTTGCCTGAAACGCAAGATATACAGATATTCATTAAATGAAGCGATTTGATATGGAAAATTGCAGTTGGGAACCACTCCTATTCCTGTCAACGGTGCCCAAAAATGGCGAGAATGCAAATATATTCCAAGGAGCTTCACAATTTTTTACATGAATAAAAAATCAAACTCAAGAGTTTGGTGGTTGGATCAGTGTTAGTCTAATTATATGAAAAAAAACCCCACTCTTATTTTAGGAAATCTAGGGATCCATATTCTCCAGATCTAATAGGTATATCAGAGAAAATTTTATCACACTACCTCAAGACCAAAATCCGCCCCCAGATAATCTACAAAATCTCTATACTGAATCCATCCGATGCATTAGGCCTACTGACAGCCAAGAAAGAATGGTCTTTATTGTAAGAGACTTCCTTTAACCTAGAGAAATTATATGTTTGACACTATGTGGACGTATTAGCATCACAACTAAACAAGAAGATAAGCAAATAATAAAGTTGGTATCCGGATACGATATCAGTAGGCCAGGAGTCCAGGAGGCACTGAATCACATATTTTTGAAACGGGAAAATTCATATTTCCACCCCCCCCCATCCCAATGGAATTTAATCACCCAAGTGATTTAGAAAGTTTAACACGAAAGAATTACAATGACTCTGTTCACCCAAATTTAGAAATAAGTGATCTAGTATCCATACTTAATATATCTCAGTATTGCTGCCAATAGTCTTGCAAGTTACTGCAGCCATACCAAACCCAAGATACAAAAAGTTTTCGTTCTTGGAGAACTAGCTGTGTTCCCTCAAAACTCAAGGTTTGGAAAATTGCACCGTTGAGCTTATACCTTCAAAGAAACGAGTTTCAGATTTATATAAAGGTACAGTTATCCACAGCAAAGTTTTTAGATCGAGTTATTTTTTTAAAAAAAAAAGGTATCCGTGCCACAGATATTAAACCACCCTATAGAAGTTTACACTGATGAAAGCTTGGAGTTATAGAGGATAAATGCTCTCAAATCAATCCTTTGAAATCGATATAATATTAGGAAAAGACATTGGGACAACCAGTGATTAATGAGTTCATAAAGACTTCTGAAGAGTAAAGAATAGAATGTGTCATAATGAATTCGATTTTAATAACTCCCGTAATAAATTATTTAGATATTTGGGTCCTTCTCAAAGTATGAAAACAAAAAGGCATACAGAAAATTTATTTGGATACTATCGGTCACAGAATTCTTAAGGGCTAGTGATATATATTTTATAGTAAATGAGAGATGTAGAATTTATGGATTACCGATTCTTCTGTTGATATTTGCATGAAAGAAATTGTTTTTGATCACCAGTGAAACCCCCATGAAAAATAAGCCCGTAATATAATCATTTATATAACTTATAATAACGGCCAATTTATAAAAGAATATAGTTTCATTTAATCTTTGCACCACCTCTTATTCGAAAAACAGAAAATGGATCGTAAAATAACATTTGATTTTTTCAATGAAAAGGATTTAAATTTATAAGTAGAAAACAATATATATACATCAACTTGGTTTCGGATATTTTTCAGAAAGATTCTGATGAGCCGATAAAAAAAGAAAGATAAATATGTACTACCATAGCAAATAGCGCAGTAATACTCTCTGCTGATATATTTATACATTAATTTTGGTCTAAATATACCATCTTCGACTCCTATTATCGAAAAACAAGGAACCCTTCAAATAAAATTTCCAAGTCAATATTAAATATGGTTTAACTCAATTAGACTCCTCTATTCATATTATTATTATTATTATTTCACTCTAAAGAGCTCAAATAATACTTAAATTATTCAATCCTAGAAAAAAAATGATTTAAATGTATTTAATTTTTTATATAACCACTTTTACGATAAAAATAATTCACATCACACTCATTGGATTTTTTTAAAGTTTGAAATCAATTTTTGCTTGATATAACTTAAGAAATGCTTTTTCAATAAATGAAAAAAGTTTTACGTCTATATTTTCTACTTCTGTTTCAGTGGTAGTCTTTATTAAGCCACTGATATTTTTAAAAATCTTTATATTCCTAATTTATTTTAATTTAGAAAAAATTATCGTATTCAACAGTTACTATATTGTATTTTCTAAACTAAAATTTATCTTTTCATCAAAAAAATTCTGTAGAAATATAGTGATAATATTAAAGATTTTTTTTTCGATAGTAAGAGGTATTAAAAATCAAAATATTCGTATTTTTTCCCTAAAGTTTGGTTTTTTATTATAAGATATGCCATTTGTTGTTATGAAACGCTTAAATATGAAATATGACACATCAAAAAAGTTTAAATTTTACTTTTATGCTTTGAAAAGCAAAAAAATTTAGCTCGAAGTTGTTTATTTAAAGTATATAATGTTTAAACACGGCATTAGATATAAATTTTCCTGCTTATAAACTGTAAAAAGTATAATAGGTGGTTTAGTTTAGAGTATTCAGGTTTGTAAGTTTTTTATAATTTAAAATTTGCTAAAAGAGTAATATAATGATCCAATCTCTTCAAATTAACCTTTGAGATCTTTCATTTGAGTTAAACATCTTTATCATCGAAAAAATCCAACTGTTTTTTATGAAAAAAGCATCAGAATTTCCATTCTATATAGGTGCTTGGGATTTGTATTTTTAAAATTACTTGAAATAAATCACAATGAAAATATCTTTTCTAAAATACAAATAGATAAATTAAATCGATTTAATATAGTTACTATTTAAAGCACTATAGATGTTTGATTTTTTTAGAAGTTTTTCATAAAAATTATCTAGTATCATTTGAATTTTTAGTTAAAATAAATAGCTATTTTCTTTCTTCAGAAATAAATGAAATTACTCTTTGAAAAAATTAGAAATAAATAATTTTATATAATGAAAATTTACAGAAACTTATCTAAATATAAAGAAATTTCTATTAGTTGAATCTCTTTTCAATAAATTTTCCTCGAAATTAAATCAGATTCAATCCACGTTAGGACAAAAATCGCTGGTTAAGGGTCAAATATATGTAGTTATCAAGTCTGCATACAACACACACACACACACACAAGTAAGAAACATTTCTATCGAATAATTTGCAAAATTTCAATATATATTTGAAACATGTGTTGAATATATTTTTATTATCGGAATTTCTACAAGAAGATCCTGTTTGGAATAAAAAAAAAATAGTATTGAACGAAGATAAAAATTTTTGGAGAACCAAGTTAAAGGTTAACGACTTAAATGGATTATCTGACTCCGTTAAAAGATAAAGTAAAAAAATGAATTTACAAATATAAATTTGAAAAACTCTTGGTAGATAATATGAATCAGTTAAAGCATAATGTGAAGATATTATATTAGATTCTTTTGCTTTGTTTCTTGTGGAGGCTTTAGTTTTACAGCCCATTTTGCTTTTTTTTACTTTCTCGAATATGTATATCAGTTTGTAAAAAATTAAAAAATCAGCTATTAAAACCCATTAAAGATGTAAAAACGTGGATTAAATTTAATTATAACACCCCTTTCATTAACTATAAGATTTTTATCTCTTTAATTTTCATTGAATCGATTAAAAAGTTAAAATGTCGACTTATTTAAAAAAAAAAATTATTATAAAAATAATATAAAAATAAAGTGGAGTGAGATGAGGTGGCATATAAATTATAAAAAAAATTATTAAAAAAAATCCGATAATAGTGTTCAAATATTTAAATTTATTGGGGCGATATAATAAAATGCTTGTAAAAGAAATACAAAATGCCTATGAAATACAAAGATAAAAATAAATATAGATGAGATGGGGGAGAAATGAAATTCGGTACTAGTGGATCGATTTAGATTTAGGAGGATAGGGGTTATCTAAGAATTATGAATTCATCAGGGCTGTTAGATTAGTAGTAGCGTATGGTTTGATTTGGGTAGATGGGTTGGAATCATCAGATGTGTTCATTGATACAGATGTATTTTTCAGGAATATGATTATGACAGATTGAATAAGACAGATGAATCAAATTTGACAGATCGATTGATAGATACAGATGGATTATATGAGATAGAAAAATTCAATATAACGGATAGAAAAAATGAGTTGAATGATTTGTTATATTAATAGAACTAAGTTTGGATTATTAAATTTATAACTTAACGGGTTAGAAATTTTTTATTGTTACAATATTAAAGAATTAAAAAAAGTTACCTTTTGTGGATTTTTGAATTTTTGAACGTTGTTCATGATTAAAAATAATATTTTGCTTGTATTATTTGGACTCTTTTTGGGTATTTTCTTTCCAAACTTCTACCAATAGCATTAGACCTTTCTTTTTATCATTATTTTAGTATGAGAGAGAGATAGAAATGAAAAAATAATGATTTTTTTGACTATTTAGATTGTAAATTTTACTCATTTTATATCCGAATTTTTAAATCGTCCAAATTAACACCCTATATTAGCCCTTTTGGCTCGTGTTCATCCTAGGGAATTTCCTTTAAATTTTTAAGCAATTTGTTTTCCGCACTTTTTGTGTTGCAATATCTTTACCATTTAGTCTCCAAAATTCTTTTAGCACGATTCATTTTTTAATTCATTCATTACTTTAATATTTAATAGCAACCTTTAGCGAAATTTATATTTATATCGACTACATTTAAAAACGAATGTTTTTTATTTATTTGAAGCTATTCTCAAATCATTTTTATGATTTTTCAATAATTTGATTTAGTGTTTAGGTCTATAATATTCCAAGAAAAAAAATATGAATTTAAAAAGAATCTTCCATATATATTGAATATTTAAAAATTCATTTTTTATCGCGATTTTTGTGCCTGGTTTTGTGTCATTAGCATCAATTTTTTGATGAAATTTTGTTGAAAGTCCTATATCTGATGCTAGAATAAAATATAATAATTTCTAATGACTTATTTTAAAAAAAATCTAAATAAAAAAAATCATATCCTTCCATTATTCTTTTCGGCGCTCGAATTGCGCTTCACCCCGATTTCTTCAAATGAGCTATTTCAATTATTTCAAATTTTTTATTTATTCAAAAATTTATGAATGTTAGTTATCCAATGTTAAAATTGAATGAAAAATGATTTCCATTATTTTTATCATCGATCTCAAAATGTTAAGAGTAAATTAATAACGAATTCAACTACAAAATTTCAATGTATAAGATAGGATAGCCCGATTTAAATAAATAAAATTTAGAAAATATCCAAATCGAATTTTCGTGATCCAACAAAAGGTAAATAAAAAATAAGTTATTAGTATTGAAAAAAAACAGAACAGATTAGCAGAAAAAAAATACTATAGATTACTTTCTGACAACTGTTTTAGATATATTTAAGTTTCAAAAAACATTGCGAAGCTTATTAAATCCTCAAATTCAACATCCTCTTACTATTTTTTAAGGCTAAAATATATATCTGTTTTTTTTTTCAGTCCAGTATTCGTTAAATTTCTGCATAAAATATTTTATAATTTTTTTTAATTGTTATAAAAACTAAAATAGTAGCATCTAAATTTACTAAATAAGTAATCAAACGGTATTTTTTACTTTTATCCTATAAAATATTCAACGCAACTAGCTTTGATTTTTTAAAAAAATAAATAATAAGAATAATAGAATAGCTGCAATAGAAGATGGTACAGGAATGTTTTTATCTAACCCATATTTCGATGTGGAGTTAGGTATTTTGATAAATTTTATAATTTTCATAACGATCGCGATCATATTAACAGTTTTTTATTAAACAAACCTGGATATTTTTAAAAATGTGCATAAATAGGTATTTATATTTTAATACACAATAAATTTTCTCTTTTTAGGTTTTTTTACAATAAATTATTCGTAAAAGTAAAATTTTATAATTTTTCCATCTAATAAAAAAAATTCCTAGATTTTAACAGCATTAAAACCTTTTCAGATCCCTTTTCGTTTATTTTCATTTTTTTGATGATAATAAAGAATTTTAATTTAACTTGTATTTATTTAGTATAAAAATATGGTAATAAGCCAAATATTATGAAAGGTAACTTGAAACACTTGTTGCATTATATTTATTGCTATGATTATTTATCTATCCTCAAGGTTTATATTTATTTTGGGTGTAGTTTTTAATAATGCAAAGATTTAATTGGGATTTCATTTTTTTTTAAAAAGTGTTTAAAGTGGTTTTGTAATAAAATTGATCTAGACTGGAGTTTAAATCATTTAAATATTCTCACTTTAAGCTTTGTAAAGTGTTCTCTTTTATTTGTTTTAATAAATTTAAAGATAAAAATTATGAGTATTAAAGACTGAAAAAATATGTGGGGTTTGAGATAAATAAATTTATCAAGTTTTTTTTTTTTTTCAAATGAGTAAAATTAGGTGCCCAGATCAAAAACTGAGAATGTTTAAACCCTGTGATTTTTTGCCAAATAAAATCTAAATAATAAAATTAAGACATAAATTATCAATGTAAAAACATTATTAAGTAATCATTTTATAAAATTATAAAACGTTTTGTTATTGAAGCATCAGAATTTTTGTGAAAAAAACGCGTTATATTGATAAATTTGTGATTTTTTAAATAACAAGATACTTCTGCGAAAAAATCTAATTTATCAAAAAAAAAAAAACGGAACTACATGCGAAAAATGTTAATTATTGGTCTCAGTTAAATATTATCGAAGTCAAATTTTATCCCTAAATCGATTAAATTTATCAAATGGATAAAATTGAAATTATGACGTGATGAAAAAAGCCAAAATTTATTGAGCTGCTTGTTATTAACCATGAATTCGTTCTTGCTGTTTTCAGATTTCTTAAAAGTGGATTTTTATGAAATCACATCTTCTTCCTTCCAAACAACAATAAGACTATCGATTAACTGAAAATAATTAAATAATATTTTTTTAAATTAATATAAATAAATTATTTTATATTGTAATTTTTTAATATTTTTTTTGGGCTAGATAACGACCAGAAATAATCAATGGGTTTAGAAAATTATTGAATGATGCTATTATAAATTCAGTATAAGATACGCTATTTTTTAAAATATATATTTAAAAAATATATAAATCAAAGCAGTATCAAAGTATAGATGCTATAATTTTTACAGAAAACTGTGAAACTAA
>LSSL01001130.1:0-27767 GCA_001953115.1 Smittium mucronatum
TTTTTTTTTTTTTTTTTTTTTTTTCCTTCGTGGATATGAAATAGGGAACTGTGAACTCCCATCCCAAGACCGCGATTTTTATTTTTATCCCTCCCCCCCCCCTCCTGCCCATGTTCCCGCAATAGTTTTGTTTGGTAATAGTAATAACTGTATTTTGTTTCGCAGTTTCCAACCGATTTTGGTCCAAGGATACTTTTCTATTTCGGTGGTGGAAAGGGGTGGGCGTGTTTTTTTAAGAGTGCCTTGTACTATTATTTTTGGTATACCGGGTTTCCGTTCTCGATACTATCGATGGAATTTTTTTGTTTTTAGACATTAGTTTAAAAGTCCACTCTTCTTTAATTTTGGTTATAACAAGTATATTTCAAATTTACCCACCTTCTAATCCCTTTTGTTGCTCAATAGTATTCTTGGGAACTAACCGGGCCTTCCAAAACTAATTTCACGGGTGTTCTTGGATGGAATTCCATGCATGTAATTTCTCTTACCGGGTGTTAGATTATACCTCTTTCTTCTTTAAATGGGAGGGGGGGGTTGTGAACCTCATCTTCTTTCTGATGTTGCCAGTTGGTTTTTATGAAGAGTGCTTTTTTGGGGGAGAATGGGTGGAGATTCAGTAATGTTGCAGCTGAGGTTTCTGTCGGTACGCGGCGTTCCCTTCAGTGCCTTTATGCCAACAATATGGGGGGGTTTTGGGGGGAGGGATAAATGGGGAATGTATTTAAACCAACTGCGAACAACAGATCCCCAATATTATTATTGCTATATTGTCAATGGATGGGCAAACCACAAAACACCACAAACCCGTTTCTGGATTTACATTGAAAAGGGCCATACTGTTATGCAAATCTCAACAACAACAACAACAACAACAACAAAAAAGGTTTTTTTGGTTGAAGCGTCACCGAAACTGTACTTGTCATTTGCTTTCCCCCTTTAGGTGTTTAGAATGTTTAATAGAAGGGGATCGATTTCTAGGAGTACGGATTATAGCGCCAACCCGTTCTTTTCACCTATATATTCCATATGTATATTATATACAGGACGGGTTTTTGTGGCCAGGAATGTAGACTGCTTTTGGTATACTTACTGAATCTGCCCCCCCATCCCCCCCCCCCACCCCATTTTTTTATATAGCTTGGAAGCCAGTCTAGTGTTATATACGTACAGTATTGGACAGAACCGTGGCCATTTATTGTTGAATATATATATATATATATATATTTTTTTTTCAGTGCAAAACTTTTTTAAAAAGCATAAATGTATTCAGAGTTGGATAATGACCTCTTTTTTTATTTTATTTTTTTTTTCCAGCAGTACTGTAAATCTAAAAGTTTGGGTGAAAAAAAAGAAAAATAAATAAATTTCACCAGGTTTGTGAATAAAGATCTTTTTTATAAACTGGGATGGGCAAACTCTTGTTTAGTTTGCAAAGATGTTTGCAAGTATGATGGCGATAAAATCGAGAATATAAACATTTGCAGTATAGATAAAAGTATACTATATTTTTCACAAAACTTTTGCATAAAAGGGCGGTTATAGACTATAGCGAATCCATCTTTTTTTTTTAAAACCCCCCCCCCTCCCCACCCCACCCCTCGTGTAATTTAAATGAAAGAAGAATGGCTTATTAATCGTGAGAGGGAATTTTCTAGATTGGATTTACAGTATAAAGCTGTTGTTTTGGGATCACCAAATAAAATAGGCACTCTTGTGTCCTTATACTAGAACAATAACGAATGAAACCATGATTATTATTAAAACGCAGTAATTATTCTTTATATGGATCATACTTTTTTAAATTCAATCAAAAGGAAAGGTTTGATATTGGGAGTGAAAAATAAGTACACTGCCACCTTTTTTTTTTTATAAAAGATTGTATTGTGAAAATTATATATACAAGTTTGCTTAAAAACATGGTTTTGGGATTAGGAGGAGCTTTAAAAGTCATAATATAACTAAAAAAAACAATCACTTGCGGAAATAATCTCTATCGAAATAACTTTTACTTGACTTTATAGTAAAGAGCAAAAGAATAAAACCATTCAGTACTATTGCAACAAAAAAATGGTATCAAAGGCCTAGATTTGGGGGGAGCAGATTTTTTTTTTTGGAAATTATATTGATTTAATTTCCATTGAATTTTATATAAATTTCTCGTACTAATAAAAAAAAAAGATTGAGATAAAAACTGTAGATATAAAAAAGTGAGGAATTTATAGAGATTTGGAGGAATGGGATTTAGCCATAAAATCGAATAACCTATCGAGCCCTACTTTTAAGGTTTCCCAAGGTATAGCGAATATAATTCTAGCCCATCCGGGTTCCATGGAATGGAAGCTGGCGCCAGAAGTGATATAAATTCTTCCGTTTTGGAGGATATCGGACCACATAGCAAGCTCATCGTCAAAAGTGAGCTGATTAGTATCTAAAACAGGAGATTCGTTTGGATTGAGATTGTTATTTTTCCAGATTAGGAGTTGGTGTTTGATGTTTATCCACAAGAAGGAACCAGCCATCCCAGGCACAAAAGGAACGTTTTTAGAGGTCAAGTAAGATGTGGTCTTTTCGAAACTTGTGAGCAAGTTTGTTTGCATGGTGGTAATGAAAGAATCTAAAAATGTAGAATCAGCCAAGAATTTGCAAACTATACTGTCGGCAATGCCGGCAATGTAGGAAAATTCACCAATGGTGGAGATGGAAGTGAGGAAAGATTTGTTCCAAGGACAAATGATCCAGCCGACCCTGAAACCATTCAAACAGAAATCTTTGCTTAAACCATGGGCAACTATAACTAAATTAGGATCAATAAAAGAATCTAAATCACACCAAGACAAAACCGATTCGAAGGGTACCAGAACATCAGAAACTAAATCATTGTTTTGTGAATAGTCTAACAAGGGATCTGAACAAGGCAAGTTTCTGTAAACGGAGAGGGCATATATTTCATCAAACAGAACAAATATATTGTTTTGATCAGCAAATTTCAAGATTTCCTGTAGAGCGGGTTTTGGATAGCAAACTCCAAGAGGATTATTAGGATTGCAAATGACAATCAGTTTAACCTTGATGTTTAATTGGGTCAATTCCTTTAGTTTTTTCTCGTAATACGAAACTTGGTTTGCAGAGTTGAAATCATGTAAAGGAATGGGAACGAACTGAACGTTTGCTTTGGCCTGTAGATAAAAATCAAGCTCGAAAGAAGAATAGCAGGGAGTAGGAATCAGGATAGCATCACCAGGATCGCATAATACAGAAGCTATTTTGTCCAAGCCGGAGGTAATTCCGTTGACGACGACGATATCGTCGAGAGATATGTCCTTGTATGGATTAAAATGTCTATTGATAACTTTGGAGATATTATCGCGCAATTCAGAAGAACCAATGGGATCACCGTAGTCCAAATCCTAAGAATTCCGTAGAGAAATCCCAATATTGTTTTTTGAACCAAAGAATTATTTTTACCTTGTTATTTTAAAAAAGACAGAATCATAGAGAATGGATAATAAGACAAGAAGCTGACCTTTTTAGTCACCTCGTTTATAGAATTGAGCTAAGGATATAAAAAGAAGAATAAAGCATAAAGCAAATAATATTGTAGGGATAAAAGAAACAATAGTTGTGGAAAAAAAAAGAGAGAGAGAGAACCTTTTGGAGAACCAAGTCTTCCTGGAGCTTGTTGACGGCAACACCTAAATTAAGCACGCCATCGGGATTATCAATCTTGTGGTAAACATTATTAGTGGCTTCGACTATAGCATGAGCGGTGGATAAGTCGGTTTCTAGATTCTTTCTAGCACTTTTTGAAAAAAGATCCTCTTTAAACATAATACGGAAGAAGGGGTGCACAGTGCGGAAAATTTTGAGGTACGGTATACAAGCACGTGTGATAGTAAATCCAGAATTTTCTTAATAGTGCCAATGCGATTACAAAGAGTAGTAGCAGGTTTTTATAGATGAGAGTAATGTTGCTGTAATTATGTGATGGTTTTCGGAGAATAAAATATGTGAGCTTTTTTAAGTCCCAAAACCAGCCAATTCTAGTCTCAATTTACGGCCGAGTCAAGGAATTGGCCAATAAAATGCGTTTATTTATGATCACTGACCAGTTTTGGGTTCGTAGCATAAATCCTCATATATTTTAATACCTTTTTTTGCCCCTGAATAGAAAAATAATAGACAACTTTGAAGAAATCAACACTTTCTTATTTCCTTTTTCGTAAACTAAACATAAAAGCAGTCTGATCTTGCCAATGGACCAATAATAGTAAATTACCATATTAGATTTTGATCAAACTGTCAATACATTTGAGCCAATACCTGTAACATTGCAAAACGCCAATGAAAACAAAAGCTTTCTAAATATTTTCCCATAAATTAGATTCCACTGTAGGTTTTTTTTATTGAATCGCAGAATTTTATATTATTCCATTATAGCGAAGTCACTTTTTTTGGTTAAACTTTGATCTTTATTAATTTGGAGAAAAAACCTACATTTTTTAATCTGTAAAACTATTTGCTATTCCAAATTAAATCTACAAAATACTCTATCTATTGGCTAAATACGGTCAAAATATATATGTTTCATTTTCATTGGCTAGGTGGTGATTAACCTCTATGGTCGCCAATAGTTCACACAGCAAAAAGGAAAAGAGTCTGGTCTTGAAAATAATCTCAATAATCCAAATTATTGAGCAGCAAAAAAATATTTAAATAAACTCAGCACCAAAATTCCGTAAACCATACAGACTATACGCAGCCGAATAACAAAACAAATTCCATAAAAACCAAACAAAGATTCTGAGCTCTAAATCACAAAAGACGCATTTGTCAAATCATCTGTTTCGAATGATCGATCTCTATAGTCCATAACTCAACCAATAGAATTAATACTAATGTTTGTCCTGAAAAATATTTGAACTTAAAACTCTAAATCGGTATTTTTCGGAGTCCGTTTGATTGGATGTGGGATATACATTCGACCAGTAAATTAGGGTTACTTTAATCTTATTAAAAGCATTGTAGTGATTTGCTGGCTTAATCCATAACCAACTTTATGCACTTAATAATGCGAGTTTAATTTCTTTTATGCTGTAGTACAGAAATTGATGTTCTTTTTTTTTTTTTTAGCTATGAAGGGGACAGAATAGCTATGAAAAAAAACCAATGCCTAACAGATTAAAGTTCACCTGCCTTCTTTTCATCCATAAAAGTCTCTAGCTCTTCCAACTTAGGGTTTATTTTCGCTCCAAGACAACAAAGTGCCAAAAAAAAAAAAAAGGGTGCAATAGTTATTAGTGTTAAATCTTGTTGGGGACTGCAACACTTTTATTTCAATTCAATAATGGTTTGTAAAAATTATAATGTTTTGGGGGAGGGGGGGTTACAAGGGGGTTTTTTTATTGAAACGGCAAGATAGTTTGTATCTAAATCAATAAAAACTCTAGCGGTACTACCAACAAAGGAATAAGGTATCGGCTCAAAAATAAGGTAACTATAAACTAGTTGGAAAAGGATTCAATCCCATAATTATTTTTTTTAGGGAATACCTAAATCGCCACTGAATGAACTCTTGGGAACATTTACTTTTTTACAAAAATAGTGTGGGGAAATTTAGTAAATATTTTTTCTTGTTTATGCTACTAAATGGCGTATGAGGCTACTACTATGGCTGAAAATAGGTTATTCTCGTAAACTATAGCTAATCTCTTTTATGAATAAATAATCAATAGTTTACATTTAAAAAATACCCACTTTTTTCCTCCATTAATCACAGGTTCTATGCGGGTTCATATGATATAAAAGCCAAGAATCCAAACATGCTATTAGCCCAAAATACTTTTTTTTTATTTTTCTGTAGCATAAATACCAACATGATCTTTAGTTATGCATATCAACATTTTATTTATTTCTGGTTTGGCCCCGAAAATATTAAAAGGCTCTGATTCAAGTTGTATTATTGAAGGAAAAAAAAAAAAAAAAAAAAAGTAAACTAAAGCATATTCATTTTTCTAAAAAGTATGATGGTTTTAATGGCTAATGCAAAATAATAAAAGTCACAAAGGCATAAAATCATAAAAATTGGGCCATATAATCTTTTATGCATACTTTATGTTTCAAGAATCAATTTAAAAGAAATTAAAGAGTACTCTTTATTAATGCATAATGTAGAATTTCGAAGCCTCCCTAAAAATCATCAACCCTTATTAATTCATTTATTTTGTTTGCTTTCTGGATTTAAATGATCTTGAATAAAAAATTATGCCTTGAATCAATTTGGACTTTGTTTTGATAGTAAACATTATGCCTCGATTTTCCAGCTGGACTATTGAGAATATGCCCATGAATTATGCCCCCCTCCTTTATCTCCCTCCTCCTCCTCCTCCTCCTCCTCCTCCCACTCCCTAATCCTCCCTATTAGTTTTTTTTATTGCATATTCTGATGTTTGTCGAAATAGTGGATATTCTCTATTTTTACAAATATGTCCAAATAAGTAACCAACTATTAGTGCAAATGTTTGGCTTTTTTTTTTTCGTCCAGCTCCTGATTTTGTATATAAACCTCCCGACTTTCCCTGATTATTAATATCTATATCTCATCATCAAACAAAAAACAACAACAATATTCTTTTATTTCTCTTCATTCAAACTGCTCATTTCCTGTAGTTTCATTCTTTATCTTGGTTGAAAAAAGTAAAAGCAATCCACTTTTAGCCAAAACCACCCTTTCATACTTTTTTTTTCTTTTCAATTTTCAGTTTCCTGAATCATTCAGTGAATATTCCAAACTCATTTATTTGGTTCAAACTAATATACTCGCACACACTTTTTTCTTTTTCTTTGTAAACACAAAAAAGAGAAACTATCTCCATTCTTATCTCTCGAGTATACACCTGCATTTTACAATCATTTTATTAAAAAAAAATAATAATAATCAGTGACGTTTCTTGGCTGTACCTTTTTATATAAAAAAAGAAAGAACCGCTTTTACTTTAATTATTTCAGTTTCCCCAATCTCTTTTTTTTTTTGATACATAATCTCGGTTTATTTTTTATAAAAACCAAATTACAATTACAAAATGCGCGGATTAACTATCGTCAACATCTTGTCTATTCTGGCCTTTGTCTCTGGGATTCCACAAGACACTGCATCGCCCAGCCTAGTAGACCCATCTATCGAGACCCCAGCAACAGAAGTGCCACCATCCGACAGCTCCTTATCAAAACGCGCATCGAACAGCGACTTCCCCAGCTACATTATCGGAGTCGTGTGCGAAACCAACAAAGTGAGGAAACAAAACAATTTACCGCCACTCCAAATCTACGCGGAACTCAATACTCTTGCTCAAAAGCATACTCAGTACATGGTCGATATCAAGACTCTGACCCATGAAGACGCCGAGGGCACTTTGGGCACCCGCCTGTCCCGCGACAAAGTCAAGTGGAGTTTCTGTGCTGAAAATGTCGCGAGCGGGTTCCTCGAGCCCGCCAAGGTCGTTGAAGCGTGGATGAACTCTCCCGGCCACAGAGCCAATATCCTCAATACCCGCGTCAAAGCTATTGGGATCGGAAATGTCGGAAATTTCTGGACGCAGAACTTTTCTGATTTCGCTTCTGGTTTCAACTTTGATGGATACGAACCTAAATGCTAATCCCTTACCTTGATATTTGATTATCCCTTTAATCCCCCTCCACTCCCTCCCACTTCCACCTCCGTCTACCCTACCCTGCCCTGCCCTTCCTCTTCCCCCTTTCCTTTATTTTTATTTCTTTTTTTTCCCCTCATACTTGACTCTCGTAATTGTATCATATCTGCAAAAAATAAACTATATTTCAAAAAAATGAAAAAAATTCTCTTCATCCGATCTTTCCCTTCTTTTATCCCATCACTGCTAATCTGATAAAAAAATACTGATTTTTTGCTATTTGCTTCACTGTCTTATATGCACAACTCAACAAATAAATACCATTCATCTAAAAAATGCAATTTGCTTTCAACTAAAAAATCCATGATTCTTAAAGTAGATATTTCTTTAATATCAAGCATTTAGTGCAGTAATACTCTATCTACTCTTTAATGAGTTTGCACAACATTCTATTGATCTTTGCATCGACTCCATACTCCTCTCCAAGCTTTAAAAAGTACCCATTGATATAATCGATCTCAGTCCGGTTCCCCCGATCATAATCAACCTTCATCGACGAGTCATTGTTACAAGTCGATTGGCTCGTTTCAAAAGCATACCTAATAACATTTTCGGCACTGAATTCGTCCTTTGTTTCAATGCCGGGAATTCTCTTAATGATCCGGCTAATCTCAGCTCCAAGTTCTGGGATCAGGGCCGGGTATACTGAATCGGCCTTTGCGAAAACCAGCCCGTTTTTGCAATTTGCTAGTGCCGATACCGGGTTAATTATTGCATTTATAGCCAGTTTCTTTAGCAGCAGAGTGTCCATAGTTCTTTTGGGGACGTACCCGGTATTTAAGCCGGTTGATATCATACTTGCCACAAACTCGCTGTCTCCAAGCTCCATTTGCGGGTGCCCAGTTGTGTATTCGGAAATGTGGCAAGATCCAAATCCCGTATGGCTATAGCTAAATTCCTGTTGTAAGGGCATGCAGCCATGTGTTGTTGTCCCCACATATATCCGTGGATATTTTTCCCGGCCTTCGTTCTTGAAAAACGTCTCTACTTTCTCTAACACTCCCATACCGTTTAAAAGCAACATGATTTCTGGGTTGGTCGATAGGTACGGGTAGATTCGCGCTATCCCTGCAACTGCATCAAATGCCTTGGTTGTCACTAAAAGCTTCTCTATCCGATTAGATTCGCTTACACAGCTCGCAGTCCCTCCAAGTTCAGGAGCATCCAACACCCCAAACCCACCTTCAAACTCTACAATGTTCTCTGTTTCCCCAGCCTCTTGATTCTTTCCATAATTGTCCAGTATCCCTACTCGTGAACCCCATTCCTTGAACCTGGCGCTTTTTTCCTTATTTCTAAATATTAAAGTCACTGGAACTCCTGCTTTCCTCAGATGAAATCCAAACAGTGAACCTATTGATCCAGCTCCCAGAATATGTACTTGGCCTGTTTTGTAAACCTTGTTCATTACTTAAGTATATATAATATATAAAGACCAAATTATCCTTATAGCCCTAAACTGAGAACAGTTGAATCTAATGCTCCTATTCGTCTAGAGCTCCAATCCATACTTTCTGATCCTCCATTCGTTGTTTTGATTTACATTATTTAATGCTTTTCTAGTAAACAATATTGGCAAATAAAATCAGTTTGTTTTCATGTGACTCCTAATACGTGTATTTTATTGGTTAAATCATTGATTTTGTTGCTTTTGAAATTCATTTATATAAAACTTTTCGCTTTATAAATTTATCATTTCTCTTTATAAACATTACTGTCTGCACACTAAAATTTAAGAAAGAAAAAAATAATTCTAATTTACATAAAAAAAACTACATTAAATATAATAAATCTAATCTGTACATATCAGAAACTTTGCAACAATGGATTCTCCCAGTGGTAAGTACAAACGTGACGCTGAAATGAACATATCCAATATATCCATTAAAGATATGAACGGCTCCACAAACAAAAAAATAAATAAAAAATCTGCAATGTCCTTCAATGAACTCAAGAAAAAACAAAATATGGCTAAGGAATCTGATTTTCAGAAACAGTTGGCTGCTCTTGAAGCCTCTGATAAAATAGGTACCCTTGATTTTATTCTATTTTTAGTTTTCATTCTTTTAAACTTTAACCTTCTAACTTTAATATGCCTTTCATTTTTTAGAAAAAGAAGGCATGGATCTATGGGCTCGTCCCGTTGTTGCCGATTTCGATCCCGAAACTACCAATATATGTAAGTTCTTTTTAACCTTTCTTTTCTGACTGTTCGACGCTTTTCTATATTTTTTGGTCATAAAAAATAAATAAACTTTGTTGCTGTACGATTAAATCATCCATTTATCTAATTCATCTACCCTTCTAGCTTTCCAACAAATGGAAATCGTTGATCATTATGATCCCGTTCGGCAGGAACTCACCCTTCGTCTATTCGGTGTCACCGACTATGGAAATTCTATTATGTGCGAAGTGTATAACTTCCAATCGTATTTCTACGTTCCTGCACCCAGTGGCTTCGATCCAGCAAATATAGATAAAGCCAAGAAATTCTTGAATACTTTATTATCAGGAGAATCTGGTCTAAATCGTGAACTTGATTCAGTAACCAAAATGGAAACTGTAAATAAAGAGTCTCTTTATGGTTACACTGGTGGTAAAAAGGCTCCCTTTTGGAAAATATACATGAGACTGCCCAAAGCCATCTCTGCCGCTAGAAGAATGTTTGAAAGAGGTATAGATATCCCAGGTATCGGTAATTACGCCGCCCAAACTTTTGAAAGTAATCTCGAATACGTAATTCGTTTTTTGGTCGATCTCAAAGTAAGAAATTTTCACAATTCATTAATTTTTTTTTAGATTTCAAACTATTAAGCTCTTTCTATTTCTTTTTGTTTTTTTCCACTTTTCAATTTTTTTTTTAAATCAATACCACTAATATTATTTTCTTACTATTTGGACTGTTATTAATTGTTCCTACATTTTTTATTGCAAATTTAATAGCTAGTTGGCTCCGGGTGGCTCGAATTGCCAGGCGGAAAATATAAAATTCGGCCTGAAGAACAAAAAAAAACCCATTGCCAGCTCGAACTAGAAATAGATTACACTGATATTATATCTCATGAACCCATAAACGAATGGTCTAAAGTCGCTCCTTTGCGTATTCTTTCTTTTGATATTGAGTGTGCTGGAAGAAAGGGGATATTCCCTGAAGCCCAACATGATTCCGTCATCCAAATAGCCGGAATGGTAACCAGACAAGGCGATGATAAGCCATTTGTTCGAGTATTGTTTACTCTAGGAGAATGTTCTCCCATAGTTGGAAGTCAAGTTATTTGCTGCGAAACCGAAGAAATTCTTCTTGCAAAATTTGCTGAATTTGTTCAAATTTCTGATCCTGATGTTCTCATTGGGTACAATATAGTTAATTTTGATTTGCCTTATTTAATCGAACGCGCTGGTCATCTTGGAGTAACTTCTGGAGCTTTTCTTGGGAGAGTCAAAGAAACCAAAAGTGTCATCAAAGAAGCCCGATTTTCAAGCAAAGCGTATGGTACCAGAGATAGAAAAGATATAAATATTGATGGGAGAGTTCAATTGGATATTTTACAAGCTATATTGAGAGATTATAAACTAAGATCTTACACTCTAAACTCTGTATCTGCCCATTTTTTGGGAGAGCAAAAAGAAGACGTACCTCACAACATAATTACTGAACTTCAAAACGGTACTAATGATACCAGAAGAAGACTAGGTGTGTATTGCTTAAAAGATGCTTACCTGCCTCAAAGATTAATGGATAAGCTCATGTTGCTTGTTAATTACATGGAAATGGCTCGTGTAACCGGAATTCCATTCAATTATTTGTTAAGCAGAGGTCAACAAATAAGAGTTATTTCCCAATTGTATAGATCAGCTGTTGAGCAGGACTTTGTTATCCCCTCAATGGATGTTGAAAGAGGTAGCGGAACCGATCAATATGAAGGGGCTATAGTAATAGAACCAATGAGAGGTTATTATGATGCACCCATAGCAACTCTTGATTTTGCATCTCTTTACCCGTCCATTATGATAGCCCATAACCTTTGTTATACAACTCTTGTCAGCAGATTGGCCATAGAAAGACTAAAACTCGTGGAAGGGAAGGATTACATAACCACACCTACAAATGACTGTTTCATAACTCAAGAAAGGAGGAAAGGTTTGCTTCCGCATATTCTTGAACAACTATTACTTGCTCGTAAAACAGCAAAGAGAGATATGGCTAAAGAAACTGACCAATTTAAAATCCAGGTTTTGAACGGAAGACAACTGGCTCTCAAAGTAGTGGCTAATAGTGTATATGGGTTTACAGGAGCTACAATTGGACGTCTTCCCTGTTTGCAAATTTCAGCATCTGTAACCTCATATGGCCGTATGATGATAGAAGCGACTAAATCAGCAGTGGAAGATAACTTTACAAAAGAAAAGGGGTATGAAAATGATGCCATAGTAATCTACGGAGATACAGATTCGGTTATGGTGAAATTTGGAACCGGTGATCTTAAGGAATCGATGAGACTAGGGAAAATAGCAGCGGATCTAATTACCCAAAAATTTGTTAGCCCCATTAAGCTAGAATTCGAAAAAGTGTATTTTCCTTATCTACTGATTAACAAAAAGAGGTACGCAGGGTTGTATTGGACAAAACCGGAAAAATATGATAAATTAGATACTAAAGGTATTGAGACAGTAAGACGAGATAATAGTCCATTGGTGCAAACATTAGTGGAAAAATGTTTGAGACTAATGTTGATTGATAGGGATGTTGATGGGGCAGTAGCCTTTGCGAAACAATCGATCAGCGATTTATTGCAGAATAAGATAGATTTGTCACAACTGATTATTACTAAAGCTTTGTCAAAAACGGATTATGCAGGAAAGCAAGCGCATGTTGAGCTGGCAGAAAGAATGAGGAAACGGGATGCGGGATCAGCGCCGCAATTGGGAGACCGAGTTGCATATGTAATAACTAAAGCGACTAAAGGAGCAGCAGCATACGAGAAAGCTGAGGACCCAATCTATGTTTTAAATAATGGGCTACCGATTGATACAAAATATTACCTAGAAAATCAACTGGAGAAGCCGTTGACAAGGATTTTCGAGCCAATTTTGGGGGATAAAGTCGGGAATTTGTTTACAGGGGACCACACAAGAACCATTCATTTATCGGCACCTACTAAAGGAGGGTTGATGAAGTTTGCAGTAAAGTCGGAGACGTGTTTGGGATGCCGAGTTCCGCTAAAGAAGGGAGTTGATAACAAAAATAAATATTCTAGGGCGGTATGTGGAGACTGCTTGCATAAGCTGCCGGAAATATATTTGAAAAACATGATGATTACGAATAATTGCCAAACGAGGTATTCTAGACTTTGGTCCGAGTGCCAAAGATGCCAGTCTATGATGCACGAAGATGTACTGTGTGGAAATAGTGACTGTCCGATATTCTATATGAGGACAAAAGCTCAGCACGACAACGACGAACGAATTAAAATAATGTCTCGATTTGAAGCAACTTGGTGAAGATTAGTATAAAAGATATGGATTCTGTCATGTTTTTTTTTTATTTGGGAGGAAACAGGGGAATACATTTAGTATAAATTAAATTTATATACGGTTTGGTAAAAGATGGGGGGGGGGCAAGTAAAGAATAAAATGAAATAGATGGTAGAGTAGAATTTTTGTTATTGAAAATATCAATTAATTTTGCGGGAAAATATTTAATTTTAATTTAAAACAGTATAAATTTTATTGAAGAGGGATAAGAAGGGAAATAAAGGCATTTGAACTTGATGGGTTGGAGAGGATTATTGTTGATCTTTAGTAGGTGCACTTGATTGAGAATTTTTATATTCCAAGTAGCGACTATGTTTAGAAACTCTAATAGATTTTTCATATGAAAGTCTGCGCTCATTGAGTACAGATTTGATTCGAGCCATCGACTTTTTGCACTAGAAAGAGAATTTTTTTAAAAAAAAAATAATTTGTAAATAAACAGAGCGAAAAAAAATTTTAAAAGGGGAAAATGGATGGGTAGTGAAATTAGAGATTTAAAAGGAAACTTTTATAAAAATATCCCATGTATAGTTGGATATTTAGAGCAACTGCAATTAAAGAGAAGTAGAGTATTCGATAAAATTGGAAAGAAACGAAAAAAGTAACCAAAAAGCGATTAATGATGTAACTTTGTCCACAACACCATCACCTGTTCTTTTTTAATTTGTAAATATATAATAATGAAGGTAAATACCTTGACGATCCGTGAAGTGTTTGAAAAGAATTGGGAATTTATTTTGAGTTTAGAGGCTTCAGCCTTCTGACTGGCAAGTAAATTCCTCTCCTTAAGCAGCACAAACCACAATTTATGCAAATCCTCCCAACTCTTGTTCCTTAATTCAGCCGCTCGCCAAGCCCTCCCTTTTTATTAAAACAATCAAAAATGTAAGGACAAATTGTTAAAAAATAAAATAAAGAAATAAAATGGGGGGGGGGGGTTACCAGTTCTAATTTTTTCTTTGGGCAGGGCTTGTGAATTTTCGAAAAATTCTTCGAGACCTCGTGGTTTGAATGCAGGAAGGCTTATTCTCCGAGTAGTGAGTCCCTGGAACGCATTCTTGAAGATTGAAAACATTACAGCACAAAAAAAAAAAAGACTAGACGGGATCCGGTTATAAAACAAAAAAGTGGATATTGGAATCAAAAAGTCTTTTTATAGTTTTTTAAATAAAATGAAATAAAAAAGTTTACAGTTTATTATGGAAAACAACAAGAGGGACTTTACTTAATTCAAAGATTTGAAAAAAAACAAAAAAAAAAGAAGGCTGGTTTATAATTAATTAGACTTGACATCAAAAAAAAAACAAATGAGATGAATTTAGAGTTTGATTATCTCGGGAGTTTTTATGTATATTATTGGCTTAGTATGCGATAATCTTTTCGAATCATTTTGGGAGGATCGGAAATGTGTAAATTCTATTCGCAAACAAATTTTTCATTTTCAGGCAGATCAGAAAAGCTGTTATTCTATTTGTGGGAAAATTTAATTCTCGGTGCAACTATTAGTGGTATTTTTCCCTGGGTTTCGATTTATTGGGTACTGACAATTAAGTTTTTCTATAGCAAAAAATTCAAAAAAATTGATCGAAAAAAAATAATCAGTTCATATTGAAAAGTTTGTGAAGCAAAACATAATAATTCCCACTTTATAGATTTAGAATCGCTATATTTAAGCCACACCAATACTTTTTTTTTTTTATCACCAAGAATTTTTAGAAATGCAGAACAACGAACGACCCCAGATTTTCAAGAAGGTTTCTCTTAGTCCGATCAGTGTGGAAGAGGCCTCAGAGCGATTATCAACATTCTTGGAATCAAGTTCAGATGCTCAGAATCTGCAGAGTTCTACACGAACACAACTGCTAAAGATTGAGGCTGGGCTAAGGGGATTCACTAAAGTCGATGAAAATGCGCTGTAAATCTTTACGATTTGCTCAATTCTCTTCTTTTTTTTTCCCGTTATGAATGTGATCCATTTCCTCCGTCTTGTACCTTGTCGTTCGGGTACTGCTGCATCCTTTTCAAGAGATTTTGCAACTATTATTATAACAAGTTTTATTTGCTCTCTTTGTATATTTGATTACCTTTTCTACGATTCAATACATTTAATTAATCTTTGACTTGAAAAGAATAAATATCTTGATTTATGTTCTATTGATTTTTTTTTCAATGTGAATAATTATTTATCTTTTTTTTTTTTTTTAGAACATTAATCGTTTTTCTTTTCCTTTTTTAGCGTTTATATTTTTGAATAGATGGGAATAAAATTTATTTTACCAGAACTTTTTCTTATAATCGTATATTTTATATCATCAAAAAAACACACCTTTTCCGCTTAGCGTGATTTATGAAAACTTATACTCGCTATACAACTTGAACTAGTAAAGGGCACAATTCTGGATTACTTTATGAAAAATCCATGAATATTATATTCGAGCTCCGGCGGAAATGATCTAATCGGCGATGACTAATAAATATCAGATAAGGCGACAATATAATTTTTGTAAATCTAACTGCCCTTTTTTTTCTAAGCAGTAACTGCTGCCTTTATCCGTAGCCCAGACAAGACTTTATCAATACAAGTCAAGAACTGTATTTTCTAAAAGTACGGACAACTAGTCGCATTTATTCAGATAATGAAGGGGTTGGGGGTCAGCAACATCCAACTCCACCTGAACCAAACATAGTAAGAACTACAATCACGACTAACCATGAGAATTTCCTAGATTGATACTCCAAAATCAACATACTTTCTACCAGGAAAAAAAAAATAGTTTACAATCTGCACAAAACGTATGTTTCCAGATTATGGCAACCTGATGAAATAAATCTAGAGTATAGATCATCAACTTTTCTAAAAATAAACATATATATGTTTTATAAATTCGTTAAAAGTTCCGGTTCTTGTAGAGGAGATTATTTACTACGGAAAAAAAAAACGCATCTGTTCAATTATAAGGAATTCAATTAATTTTCAAAGCCTAGGACGCACATCCAAATGACTTGTAAACTTTGGTAGCTTTGATATCAATACCTTTCTTGTATATTTACTGATTTTTAGTTTATTTATTAGCGTACTTTTATTTATATATCCTGCTTCTCTTTTCTGTATTATAAGGAAACGTTATCGCAGCAATGCGTTATACAAGAAATATAAAAAAGTCGCACAGAAAAATACTATTCTCCTGAAATACAGGCCATCTTATCGTTTGGGATACCTGCTACATGCCTACAGGAAAAAGGACTCAATCTACCTAAAGAATGACTTTTATTTCTGGTATTGATTCAAGCAGTCTGGATGGCTAATCCATTGGGAGCTATCAATCATTACTTGTGTTTAATTCAAAAAAAATAAATTTATAAACGAACAGTCTTCTCATTATCGTTTTTTTTTTCCCGCAAAACACTGCCAAGTTGCTAAGATCTGCCATGGCTTCCAAATTTCGAGTTTTTTTTACGGAAATTTTTTCATATTGTTACAATTCTGGATCGCTTCACTAACCCAAATGGACTTTTTTTTTCTCTCTCTTACATCGCTGTTGACTCTTTTATTCATAGACAAGAAAAAGTGCGGTACTTTAAAAGTTTTTAACTATAGTTTACTTTTTCAAGCACACTGATTGAACCCCTAAACTGGATTCAAGAGATTTCACTCTCAGGAGACCAATTTGACCCTTTTCCAACACATTTAGTCTATAAAAAAATAATTTGTTGTTACTGAAAAAAACTCTCTTTTGGTGACCAAAATAATATATTGGAATCAAAATAAATAAACAATAATAATAAATGTAGCCAACAGAATTCCATTGGTTTGGTTGTTTTTCTAATTCAGTTTTTAAACCAATAAATAAAAAACAGAATAAATTGGCAAAATATATTTTAGAAATTAAAGCTAAAAGTTTGTTGGCTTTTAATTGCTTACGAGTTTATAGACACAATTTTTTGTTTTTTTTTTTGTATCACGGAACTTTATTGTAAGATAACGGAGTTTATAGACACAATAAATATTTCTCATACTCTACTTTTCGATACCCGTTTTTATTTCATACTTATACATTTCTATTTCTTTATTCATACTTGGACTTTTTTTAATAAATCCCTCATCCCTCCCCCTTTTTTTTATCATCAATCTACTTCTTGACATGAATTCCAACTACGTCTTCGTCAATTCAAATGTCGAAACAGTAAAAGATCAATTTTCTGACGAATACGAGTACCAATACTCTGAAAGTTCCTCTGAGAATGAGGAAAACTCTTTGTATTCTCCAAACAGGGATCTTCGTTCAGACGACCTTTTAGATTTTGGCGACTCTGAAGATTCAGAGTATGAGCTTGAAGATTCCAACCTGATTAATCTTGACTCTGCTAAAACCAGTAGCAGAGCCTTTGGATACGAAAAGCCTCGTCTCGATCAACCTCAATTTCAAAAAAACCTGTTTCGGAATCCGTCTTCTTTTTCCTCAGTTTCTCCTATTCAAAATCAAAATTTAAAAGAATCTAAAATCCCTAATAATTACCATTCTTCAAACATTAATCCTCTCTCTGGTCCTCAAGCTGATTATAAAAATGCTAAATCTGTCCGTTTTTCTCGAGGTAACCTTTTCTATTTCTTCTATTCTTTTCCCAAATCCCTCCTCCTCTTTCTTCTTTACAAATTTTATCTTTTTTTTTCTTTACCTCAGGAATGCTTTTCCTATCCTTGCTTGATTTATTTAAATAATTCCCTTCATATATTTAATAGATTTACATCTAAACTTTTCTTTTTTTTGTATATAAATAATATATATAGGTCCCGATGAGGATATTCCTAATGATTTGGATTTGCAGTATTCGAGGACTGCTGGCTCCAAGAGAGATTCCTCGTCTTTTGGGTTTCCCCTTGAAGTCCCGGATTCGGAAGACTATTCCACCAGATCTTATTCTTCCTCTTCGTCTTCCAACCAACCCACGCAAACATCAACCAATTTTAATGATTCTTTACCCGATTCAAACGAACCCCTTTTGGCCAACGGTTTATCCAAAGAATACGTCAAAACGAGTATTATGGAATCGTTAGTTGATCGCAACACTAAACTAAACTCTCGTTCAAATTCTCAAAAACTCGAAAATCTAGATCTCGTTGCGCAAACCCAAAATCCTTCCTTTTACGATTTGCTTAAAGGCTCCTCTGGCATTTTCAGCTACCCTAACCGGTTCTTCCTAAGCGCGCTTAAACCCATCTATTCCGGCGGTTCCCTCTTTCGGTGGGCCAGTCTGCCCTCCATGCACATCGTGTCCGCACCCAACCTCAGTATCCTTCCCCATTCCTCCTCCTCCTCCTCCTCCTCCAACAATGCCCCAAATATCAGCCTCAGGAAAAGCTCCCAATCCGTTTTCTCACAACCTTTACCTTCCACCACCACCACCACCACCACCCAACCCACTCTACCAAACCCAAATCCCGTCCCAACTCGTACTGGCACCGATCAATCCAACGAACTCGTTGTTGGCTCAAACGCCCCCATCTTTTTGTCTGAACCCGATCTGCCCCACTCGGTCTTCTACTTGCCTTCTGGCCGCAACCAAAACTATTCCCTGCACCGCTCCACCTACGACTACGACTACGACTACGACCGCGAATACAACAACTCCTTCTCCCAAGCACCCGCCATCACTTCCGGTGGAAAGTCTTTGCAGCTGTCTAAGCAAATCACCCTCTCTAAATTCGATAAACGAATCGTCCTTTGATTATCCCCCTTCATCTCTTGCCTCATTTACTATTTCACTCGTTTATTATAGGAGTCATTTTACCCTTTCTTTTTATCTTTTTCCTTTTATGCATCCGTAATATCACCCAAATTCAATTTTAATCTCCAACTAGATCTTTAAATCTCTGATGGCAATAATAATTCTTCTTTTATAAAAAAATTCAAAAAAGAAATAGCCTAAAAAAAACAATGATAAGATAATAAAGTTCAAGTGAGTTTCAAATATTTTCTTGGCTCTGACAAGATACCAGAGATTCCGCTTGGATTTTTGCAAAATCGTCCAATGCCTTTCTTCCCTTGTAAATATGCAATCCAACCTCACGAACAGTAAGTCCATTTTTGGCGGCTGTAACCAACACCTCATAAGAATAATCCATTTTAAAGTATCCCTCTATGCATCCAGCTAGTCTTTTGGCCATGGACTCTTCCAACTCTCCTGATATTCCAATAGGGTCATCCAACGCCTTTAATGGTCCCACAATCTCCGTCTTGCACAAAACCAAATCCCTATCATACGTATTTGGATCATGACCCTTACATACCCCGTTCGTGACTATATCTTGAGAGCCTTTCTTTGGTTCTGAATTAGCTTCTGTTTTTGCGTCTAATTCGGATTCCGTGACATCTGACTCTCTTATTCTTTTTGTTATGGTAACTGATAAGCACCTGTTTACTATTTTAGGGAAAGTTTCATCGACGTAGTCCAGATCAAGATTTTTAATTTGCTTATCAGGCCTTTGCGCTATAGTATGACAAGTGTAAAGTTTAAGATTTTTTGTTATGGGTATACAGAGATAAATAAGAAAAAATAGTAAATTACCCTTGATTTCAAAAGGCTTAGAAGAAGAAATAACATAATGGGTGTAACCATGATGCAACCTCATTTCGTATGTACCCTCTTCCCACGGAAGCGAATCTCCACTAAAAACCGCATCTCCATAAAATACATTCAATTCCAACTTGCCATCATCTTCTTTTCCTTTAACTGATTTTACACCAAGAGCATTTCCAGTAAAAAAACAATCACCATTCACAAACTCAGTCAGGAGTTCATCGTCAGGATGGATATAAACGTAATTTCCTTGAGAACTTACGGTAGAAACGTGTGGGAAAAAATTGCTGGTAATCTTATAAATACCTACCCAATCTTTTCTCGAATGCGTCACTGGGGCTTCCCACGATATATGGATGGGTTCCCCCAAGTCGTATACATTATTACTTTCATCTTCCTGAGGATCATTCCCTTTGATTAAATCAAATTTGTAATCTTCTAATCTTTCGATTTTTTCAACTTCGCTAAAAGCACTAAAATGATAAAGAATGAAATATTATTCGTCACAAAACTAAAGGTATAAAAAAAAAGAAAGTAAAAAAATAAAAATTCTTACTTGGTTCTTTTCAATCTCTCTTTTGCATTCCTGAACAATTCTTTGGTTTCGTTGACAAAATCCGCTATAGATCCAGCTGACAACCTATAAGGACGTCCAGATTTGTTTGATTTTTTATTGCTTTCTAAACCAAAACTATACTCAGAGTCATCTTTACGAGCTCCTTTCTGTTCGGTTTTTTGGAATTCGGGAGTCAAACTATCTTTATTTATGGAGGAGTCATCGTCCTTTTTTTCTAAACTAGGTGTGAACAATTTCACTAGAGGCGTATCTTGAATAGCTCTTTTGAAACCAAGAGTTACGCCTGAAACGGTCCTAACCTGCTCTCCATACAACTTCTTCATGTGTGGAGCTTCAACTGACGAATAAAAAATCCACAATGAGATCTGTAAAAATAATGCCAAAGCGAAAACTAACCAGCTTCCGGAGATGAGGGACAAACCAAAGAATGCTGTCTGCCCTAAAAATTTCTCTGGATTGTTGAGATAGCGGTAAACACCTTTATATAGTAATTTTCTGGACCCGTGGTTTGTTAGAGGGACAAAAAAGTCGCCATAATACCACCCGAAACTTCCTATGGATTCATAGATTGAATTGGAGCACCAAAACTGAAGCCCCATCAGTATCATACCTAAAGACATTCTGAACACAGTATCTTGGAATTGTTCATTCTCGTAAATATGTAGTGATAATGGAGTACCACCAGACCATTTGTGCACAAAAATGGCGATTAACAAAAACGAGGAGAAAGACATCACGATTGAAGTATTATACAGAGATTTCCAGCTTTGGAAAGCTTCATCTAGACTCCCTCCACGTTTAATGAACCACTTTGTCCACCATTGATCTTGGCTTTGATATTTTAAAACAAGACCGATGCCAAGACTTCTGATTAGGATCCAAAACAAGCAGTTAATTATTGAAAAGTTTAATAAAGTTTGATGAATATCAAGCGAATAATTTAACATATGAGCAAAAATCACCGGGATTATGAAGCTGTAAATAAGAAGAAGAATGGTTAAAGCATCTACGGATCTAAACAAAGAAATATTAACTATGCCGACAAGATCCTTTCTTAATATGTTAGAATTAATGTCAGTGATGGGGTTTGAAATAGAACTCAATGAATCGGGCAAGACATCCTTTAAACTTGGATCAATAGAATGATCAAGATTTTCAATTTTTATTTTGTTAATTCGAACCACTTCATCAATGCTGGGTGGTTTTTCATATGTTTTCTCGATATGAGGATCTTCGACAAATATTAAGAATAAAAACTGGGTGATATGTGCCAATACACTAGCAAAAAAGATAGTGTAACTTCCTGTTATTAGAGAAGCTCCGTAGTAACCAGTGTAACCAATAGAGTACATTGGATGGGGGGCAATTTCGAAAACCCCATCAAAGATGAGCCATTGCTTGACTTTAAAAAAGAAATCTCCCCAATCTAATAATAAATTGGATAGAGTTAATAAAGGGACAAAGTAGAATAATATGTATAGAAAGTGGTAATTTACACCAGGCGTAGTCCTTGACCACTCTATGGGCATCAATTTTGACCCACAAGTTGAATACAATGAGAAGGGAGCCACCGAAATATCGCAAAAAGACTTGCCACCATTCAGCATTTTTGGAACCGGAGCCAGCAAAAGAGAGAACGAAAAAAAAGTAAGAGGTGAAATCGCACAGTAAAACAAGATCTACTAGATTTCTAAAAAGAAGCCAAGTATTGAATTCAGGAGCAACGTCCTATGTTTGTAGAATTGAATAGGTTTGGTGATGTTAACAGTAGATTAAAATAAAGAGATAGAGTAAATAGGAAGAATAGCAGGGAGTGGGGTGAGGGGTGAGGGGGGTTACCTCAAAGTTATAATCGGGACCCATATTTTTTTCAAGTTGAGAACGAATCCATAGACGGGGGTGGTCCTTTCCTTTAGTTTTAATAAAGTATCTTTTGTATAGAGCAACAAGACCTTGTCTCTGACTTTGCCAATGTAACAAATAGCCAATGCCAAAATTATAAGATATTCTCCAAAAAGCAAAAGAGATACCAAAAAAAAGACGCTTCTGGTTTCCATGAAACAAAAAATAAGCAGCGAAGAGGCAGAAAAGATTGAAGAGGGTGAAGTAATCGAAAGCGGATTTTTTAGAGAAATCGAGATTGAATAAAGAGTGAATAAAGCTCTTAGTTTTGGGGACAGCGAATTCTATAAAGTTATTGGTAGGAGAGAAATGAAAAGTTAAAAGAGGGGTTTTGGTTTAGAAATAGTCGTTTGGTGGAGGGGTGAGTGGGGAGGGCTTTAAGAAGTCGAGTTAAACAAGAAATAGGCAGTAGTAGATATTTAACACAGAAAAGATAAAAGTACCAAAGCCATTGGGAGTACTACCGATCAACAAATCGGCAGGGTTAGAATCAGGGTTAGCATCAGGGTTAATATCATAGTTAATATCAGGCAAAGGGGGGTTTTCTTGGACTGAAACGGCAGGATGTTTTTTCATGCTGCCTTTTTCTGGGCATGGAACAGGCAGTACTTTCCGTTGCCTAATCATGAAAACGAATAGAAGAGATCAAAAAAAGTCGAAATATAGGAGGCTTCGCGGTATCCCAAATGAAAACCGGATAAAAGTTGGAGTCTATAACAAGCCAAATGTACTGCTCCCAACACGAAGGACGGTTGATTAAGGGGATATGGTTCTGTAGTCTTGTATTTATTGGGAAATAAACATTTATAAGGGCCAAAAACATAGAAATATAAGGGCTATAGAAGCAGGCGCGCTGGTGATCCAAATGTACTGATCACTCCTTTGTGCCAGTTCGAATCAATGGCTGTATAATTGGTGTGTTGGTTGAATGCGTTTTCATGATCATCAAATATATTTCTGGAATGTGAGAACCCCGTCTATTCTGCCCTGCCTGACTACTAACTGTCTGATACTTTCCATTCCAGAACCAAATCATGTGCTCGTCCATATTTCCTGCCCAGCACCATTGGCTGATCTGGGAAGATCGCCCATTCTGACGGATCTATTTAATTCAGCATACATTTTCCTATCCTTTGCACCATTTATTAGTTTTTCCAACTATTTCCAATTTTAGAACTCGCTCCTTTTTTATTCCCCACCAGGTCCATTGCCCTCTTGGATCACGGAATTCTGTATTCCAATTGCCCTCTTTTTGACTTTTGTGTAGCGAATTACGGGGCAGCGAGATACTCTTCCATTCCCGTATCGCAAATTACCAATAGCGAACACAAGTCTTCTGGAGATGCTTCTCGTGCGACTGTTCGGACAAACTGAGTCCAAACCCCAATCCCCAACGTCTTTTTTTTAGCACTACTGTGGAAATCACGGCATTCTGGTTCTGGAAAGCGTCATATAGTCAACTGCGCATTCGCCTATTTTCCTTCCCTTATCCTCTGATCCAATCCTCGAGCATAATGAACTATTAATATTCTATGCACTTCTATTCGTTGGAAACCAGTACGTTTAATTTATCAATTGAATTTAGCTCACCAACTGCCCGTTTAGGGAATCACTGGCAACATGGACATATTCCATTGGCATAGAATATTACAAGTGTGTCATTGGTATGCGTTCCCGAACATTCCCAAGCGTCAAAACTGGATGAAATGTTCTGATCAATTTTGATTAAAAGACAAGAAACCCCCGAGCTTAAATGCTACTGGTCGCACTCTAACTAGCCAAGAATCGCTATTTATACGCCAATATTTCCAATGTAACTAACCGCTTGATCCCCTTCCAGGCTCAATGCCCCCTTTTTGGTCTCTGATTCGTAAGCTTTTGCATTTCAAAGCTGGCAGCCTATTAAACTATGCCAATTGCTAATGCCAGTTCTAAATCCATTCGTTAACTTTGAATCTCAATATTGATAATTGCTCGTTTTTTTTTTTCAGCACCAAAAAGTCCTGAAAGAGAAAAGAATCCGTGGATTTGGAGTAATTGGCGTGGGGTTTTTCCTCCTCATCCCATCCAAATAAAGTCATTATATTTTCTCGGTTTAAAATATCCATCCTTTCATCTTGGATGTTTTTTTTACAAATTGTTTGTGTCTTGATAAAATTTAGAAACTATAGAGTGTAAAAGCTTAGAGTTTATCAGCTCAAGTGATCCTCTTTTTAACATTCGGGACAATCTTTCGCTTTGATACTACACCAATAATTAAAAATAAACTTTTAAATCTGCACAATAAGTTCCAGTCGAAACCATTCTACATTAATCTTTGTAACCCTCGCCTTTACAATACCAATTTATGGATTTAATTACAACTGAAAGATAATTATTACTCGGACTACTGTTATTTCAGTGGGAAAATTCTATTAATATCGATTTCTTCACTCGTTTCAAAATCCATCTATTTATATATCCATCTTCATATAATTTTTAAAATCTTTATTTCTAGATTTGGATAAAAAAGCATCTTGATGATAATCTACCTTTTATTTATCATTTTCAAAAAATATAAATAGGGCGCTGTAGCACATAAAAATATATTATTAGATAAAAGGTGGGAAATCGTGTTTAAATATTTTATTTGATTAATAGGTCTTTTTTAAAAAAAAAATTATTAACCCCCCCCCACCCTCCGCGACTATCACTTTTCCTGCTTTTTTTTCTATTTTTTTGGGAGATTATTAATAGAAACCTCCCATAAAAAAAATAAATACAAAAAACTGCTATAAATTATATTAAACTACCCCGCTTTGGATTTATTTTCATTTACTCTCTTATATTTGTTATCAGAAGCATTTCGAAAAATTTTATTAAATTCTATAAAAAAAAAATTGTACAGAATCTGTTTTATCTAAATTCAATTATAGACTTTTTTTTAAAAAAAATAAAAACATTATTTTACTAATTAAACCATAAATTTAAACCTTTTTGAAATATTATTGGTCACAACCCCTCCCAAATATCATATTTGCTTAGAATTAAACCTTTCCCCTTATTTTGGTTTAATTCAAACAAAACTCTTTCAAATCTAATTTTTATGAAAATTTAATTGGCATCAAAAGGTATCTACCTTGAATTTTTTCTGCTGAATTAACTGCCTCTTTTTTTCATTTAATTATTCTAAACTCCATCTCTCCTTGTAATCTTTTTTCTATTTCAAACCCCATTTTTGATTTGCTTTTTCTTTTATCACTTGTCTCATTTATATCAAAAATCAATTTTAAAAATGTATGTATATTATAATTTAAATTACAATATCTTTTCTTTAATTCGTGTTTTTCATCGAAATAATGGTAATCTTGATTGAATACAATATTTACAAATCATTAATTCAAATTCTACCATGATTTTTTAAACTCGAAAAATATTCAATAGCCATATATATATGCATATTATTTCCTGGTATTTTTAGTGGATACTGGATTAATCATTAACACCATTTAAACCTTTTTTTTAATCACCAGAAAAAAAAATTGCTTTTAAAAAGGCTACTCCTAGTTTTATACTAGTAAAAATTTAAACCCCCCCCCCCCAAAAAAACACTTCATTCGTGAAATTGAAAAAATTTTAAACCAATTAGTTTTCATTAAAAAATTCCTTTTTACAAAATCCATCAAAAAACTAGATTGGATAAATTGCAAACGTATTATGATATTCCTATTGATTTAATATCGAGGTTTTTTATACGTCAATAATCGCAAATATAGCATTGTTATACGGATATATTAACTAGGGGTTAAATTTTCAAAAATATCAGAAATAATTCATCCTTTTTTCAAAAATATATATAATTACTTCAATTTTTGCCATTATATTATATTTTTTTCACATCAATCCAATGATAAAAAAATCGCTATTTTTTTATTGTTTTATTTTTATTTTAGATACCTTTAACTTTACCCTTGCCATCATCAATTATAATTTCTTCGCATCTATTTGAAAATTATCAATGACACACAATCAGCTTAAATATATTTTTTTACTTTTCAAAAAAAAAAATTTATCAATATATCATCATCATTAAGATTATTAGATCGTATAATGAGACTGTTACTTTGACCTCAATGATGATTTTAGTCTCTATAATCGTAAATTTACACCTTTTATAGTTATTTTTATAATACTTTTTTTGAAGTTATTTATCTCGGATCAAAATTCAACATCACATTCTTCTATACTAGACCTCTTAAATCCCTTATAAACAAAAAATTATCGATTAATTCCTGGAATAACAATTACAAAAATTTCTGAAATCAAATTCCTGTTTTTTTTTGCAAAAATATATGTTAACTTACCGCCTTTTTTTATAATATTCATGGAACTATCTCAAAAAACATATTTATTTAATATCATCCAATAAAATTTTATCGCTGTTCAATATACCTTATAAATCATCTAAAGTTACCTATTATTAAATTGTGGATACACTTACTAATTGATAATACATATACTAGACACTCGCTTAATCTGCATTTAAAACAATGTTTCGAATTTATTATTTATCATAATTTCGGAGTTAGTTCAATAAAAACAAAAACAAAAAAAATTAATCAGTCAGAATTGTTTTGCTATTTTCATCTTTTTTAATTGCTGAAGTTTCCAAATAATATATATATATGTGTGAAAATATGGATATTTCAAGGATAATCATTTCATTATTTAACTTTATTGTAATATTTCAATAATTTTATACTTTCTACTTTTCCTATTTTAAGTAACTATCAGTATTAATTTACAAAATATCAGATAATTTCGAAAAATTAATGCGTAAATTATCAATAATATATATATATTCGTATTATCGCTATTTTTTAGTTTAAATAAAAAATTTGAGTAATAATATTATGTTTTGGAACCAAATTTAAAAAAAAAAAAATTGTAATAAACTCGATTTATTGTAATTTTTTTGATATAAAAATAGAATAAACTAAACTACAGTATAATTCTTTTTGTGGATAAGATCCCAGGGTATATATGATTTCTTTTTTAAAAAAAATCTATTCTCGTTTTTATCTGTTCTATTTTTGGTGGATGTAATTCCAGTTGTGTTATTTTGTTCCATATGTGATTTTAATACGATTTTCTATTGATTTAAATTATTTTTTTGGGAATTTTTAGCGAATGCACTACATTTCTAAATCAATCAATTAAATTTTAGGCGGAAAAAAATGTTTATCTTCCAGATTTTTATATTTTATGCGTGTTTTACGAGCATGTTTTCGAGAATATATAAATTCATTCATAAAGGGGTTTCAGATCCTCAGACCCCGACGAATAAAAAAAAAATGATTTTTTTCCCTTCTCTTTTGTCCCTAAAAAATTAGGGTGCTATATATATATATATATATATGTATGCTAAAAACTATATTTTCTCGCTAAGGTAAATAAATTAGATGTATTTGAGCTGTATTTCTTCAGTT